>CAWUFW010021929.1:0-108119 GCA_963921515.1 Calotriton arnoldi
CGCCAATCAGGGATTCATAATGAATATTAACGCAATCACTGGCCCATACTCATAACCCAACAAACTAATCCCTGTTGCGCTGTTCAAGTTTGAATGTTAAATCAGTTATTCGTATATACAGGATCATATCCAACACTCTAAATTCATACCTGTACCTGTATATCAACTCTCTTTCCTCTGGTCGATGGACCTAAAGTTGAGAAGTTGATGGTAATAATTAGTACTAACTATCTATCTATATTACTAAATAAACCACAAACTCAGTGTAAGGTTAACAGTGTTTATCGCAAAATAATGTGAAGGTAAAATACTCATCATGTACAGGTTTACAAAGCAAACAAAGATTTAATCACAGAGAGAGAACATTAATTAGAGCAAATAGTGTCAAACTCATATCAAATGAACAATTATGCAAATGAGGGAGTGGATAGATGAAGAGACAAAAGATTCAGAAACAAATATACATTTGCAAATGATTATGCAAGGTACAGATCATTTAGCTATACTAACCCAAATATTTCAGTGGAAGATCTACCCCCTGGCCAGGGGAATAGATGAGGGTTCCCCGAGAAGGTTCAGGGAACAAAGAGTAGGACAGGAACAGGAAATAAACAGGCCTCAATCTGGATACATCAAACCGACGGACAGCGACGATCTCCCTCTCTCTAGTTTCTCCAAAGACGCCCCCCCCCAGGCACCCCAGTTATACCCTAAAACCTACATGTCCAACCCATCATTGTAGCAACATTTCAGAAACGCAGTCTCTCATTGGTCAGTCTAGGGGTGTTCTATCATACCACCATAGTCACGTCCATGTTTTCACAGCATTCTTTGTTTTACAATTTTCTCATTACATCAACCACGACTCATGAATACACATTTCCTCCAAAAAATAACATGTTGCAAGTCTCTACACCTTCATTGTTCGCCTCGATAGTTTCTGCGGAATGAGTTTGTACATTTACACTTGATCCCACGGCCATCCTTCCGTTACTTGGCAGTCCTACAATAATCCTTGAAGGTTATCAGTCGTTGCCTTCTCAATTCTCTCTCAGAGCTCAACTTTCAGCAAATTTATTCATATTTTATTTTCTTGTTAACCCTCGAATGACATGCAAAGATGTAGGCCCATGCGTGCATCACTACGATGGATAAAACACAAACATTATTATTTTCATGAAATAAAATTCTCACTGTTCACCACCCACCTTGCACTATCCCCCGTGGTAATTCTAGCAAGAGCATTAATGTGCAAAAAACGGCATTATTATTTTCTTTTTCTTTTTTAAGCAGAACGCAAATGCGGCCTAATTTTCATGCATTAGTCCACGCATTAGTGCACGCATGCGCAACAGAGTTTCCCCTTGTTTTCGTGTTTTTGCACGTTATTTTCACAGCACACTATTAGTAAATGTTACGGAGGACTTAATCCGAGCAGGTTTATTTTCTCCAAACCCTGCTCCATCAATTCCCCCCTTTGATGGCATTTTTGAGCCATCACAAAATAACCATCATACCAATTGCCACCTTTATCTTTATCTAAAGGTCTGTATTTCTTTCCTGTTTTGCCATTTTCTCATCTAGATCTTTCATCATTTCATAATAGTTTCCTCTCATATCTTCTAGTTCAATCTCTTCTCTTTTTCTTTTTCTTGCTTTACGTTTATTGTCTGACTCTATCATCTCCTTCCTTCCACATCAACACTTGCAACATTTATATGCCATTATTATTGACATTGTCACTACAGCTATTGAAAAAATTGGTATTAGTATTTTCCCTAACAAGCTACTCCCAAATATAGAAAACCATTTACCTACAGAGGAAAAACTCTTACCAAGTTTCTCCCAAACACCATCAACCTCCAGTTGGGTCAAATCTTCATGCAATTTCGTAATATTCTTAATATACCCCTCAAGACTTTTACTTTTATCAGGGATATAAGTACAGCAGTGTTGTATTTTCAACATGCCACAGACTCCGCCCTCTTTTGCCAATAAACTATCCAGGGCAAGTCGATTTAGCAAAACCATTGATCTAATTGCAACCATTTCAGTATCAATCATCAGGAACCCACCAGCAGTATCTGTTGATAAATGATCAACCACTGTGGACAATTTTCGAATTTTATGCAAATTGGAACAACTCCAACTGAGGGTATCAGTGCACCAAAAATATCACCAACTATTTCTGAAAAACTTGCTCTCTTTTTGCGTGTTAGTCCATGTTTTATTTCATTGATTTTATTATTTCTATCTACATGATACACTTTGGGAATATAATTCCAAAATAACGACTACCATACCAATGTGCTAGCAACCTATAATAAGCATTCTTACCGCACACATAATAAACTCCTGGAAATACAGGATCAGTTCCACCTTTCAATCCCCATCCACCAGTTATTAGAAAAGTATGTTCACATTCACTAGTACCAATGAAATAATTATTATAGTAAGTTTTTAATCTAAGCAAGCAAAGTTTCCCTTTATGATACCAATCCAGAGACATTGCAGCGTAAGTCTCGCCCTTTTATAATTTCCCTCTCTGAAAGCCCATGGTGGTACATGTGACTTCTGTTCAGCAGCTTTTCTTTGAAAGTCCTGTCTTCTATCTTCTACCATATTGATAAATTCCTTTTCTTCAGCCCTCAAACTACAGGTAAGATTATGTCTATGAACATATACTATATCTAATGTCTGAGTAATATGAAAAAATTCTCCCATGTGTCCCGCATTTCTATTACTGTACACCTTATTCATATCCTTTCTAATTGGAATTTCTGAAAACACTAAATCTAGGATTGAATAATAATATTGTAACTTCCCCGTCACGTAAAACAAGCTTGTTAATATACTGCACGACACACCATATGTTAAAGGAAGGTGATGGTAGGTCACCCCCTCTGAGACAGACGAAGGTAATTGCATGCACACGTAACAATCTCTCACATCCATTGTCTCAACATACTCATATAATAATTTTGTAAAAACATTTAACGAGAAATCATTAATCGATTTATCATGATGATAAATACTTTCATCTATCTCTTCTATATTAGTATTAATTGTTTTCCTTAGTAATTGAAGTCACTCTTCACTTATAACATTATTAATATTATTTTTGTTATTAATCACCGTTAGAACAGGTACGATGACAGTCAAAATTAGCCACATTATCATTAGTAGTAAGACACTACATAAGCAAGCTTTAATACATCTACTTTTTAAACTAGGTTTTTGATGTCCAGTCACTGTGTCTTCTGCCATTTTATGTATACCTTAAAAATAGAGGAAAAACTAACATTTCTAACAACTCTCTAAATATGTTGACAAACTTGTCCAAAAACCACCGGAGAAATAGGGTATCTCACACTTCAAAGCTTTTTTCTTTACCCCCTTTTTAAAAAAAAAAAAATTTCTGGATCGTTCGATTTGTTATTGACTGAAGTTGTTGCACCTTAACTTTCACAGTTCTTTTAAGGCGGTTTCAATTTGCTTTCATCAACTTGCTCAGTACCAGTACCATCTTCTCCTTTTATTAAATCTGTGCTTTCAATTTCTTCCAATATTACATATGTCCATTCTGGAGCTGAGTATTTCTTGCTCGGAAGTCTTATTCTCTTTGTCCTTCGTACTAGATCTTCCTCTGATTCTTCTTGTTCAGTTTGGCTTGAAACTTCATTTATTTGCTCTGGTTTACTTTTCTCAAGAGTGTATGTCAGTCTTTTCACTCCACTTGGCCAATTGTCACCCTTTTTCGCTCTCTTGGCTTGAACCACTTCTTCACCTTCTTTTTCTGGTTCACAAGTTCTTTTATTTAGCCCTTTTCTTTGGCGTACTTGCTCCTTATTTTCAGTACCTTCCTCTTCTTTTTGCTCAAAAGCAGTCTTATGAGACCCAGTAGCTGGTGCCCACTTTACTTGACATGTGCTTGGTTGTTCATCACCCACAAACTTGTCAGAATCTGTCACTCTAGATTCTTTGGTTTCACAGCCTTTAGCTTCAGGTTTCTTATTTCCATCGACCAGTTGCTGCTCACCTTCTTTTTCAAGTGGACTTGGGACTCTTCTTGTATGACTTACGTGTATCCAGTTGGGCAAGCCACCACACTTCACTGCTGTCATTGTCACCAAAATAATCTGGTATGGTCCATGCCACCTGGGTTCTAAACACGACTCCCTCACGTGTTTCTTGACAAGAACCCACTCTCCTGGACTCAAATCATGTGCTTGATCCGGCTGTGTTGTGGTTGCAATTTCTTTAACCTGATGAGACACAGAACGCACCAGATCGGCCAATCCTTTGCAATAATCAAGCACTAGATCATCAAAAATATTCATCAGTTTGTTTGCTGCTACAATTGCTTGTCTCATTGGTCTTCCCATTAGGACTTCATGAGGACTCAATCTAGTCTTTTTATCTGGAATGCTTCTAAGACTCATCAATACCAGGGGTAAAGCGTCAGGCCATTTCAGTGTTGTAGATGCACATACTTTTCCCAGTCTAGAATTTATAGTGCCATTGATTTGCTCAATCACTCCAGATGCTTCTGGTCGATAGGCACAATGCAGCTTTTGTTCAATTTGTAATGCTGCACAGGTCATCCGAATTATCTCATTATTAAAGTGAGATCCTCTATCTGTTTCTAAAGTGACTGGGAAACCAAATCTTGGTATTAATTCTCTCAAAAGCAATTTTGCAATGGCCAGGCTATCATTCCTTCTTGTTGGATAGGCTTCCACCCAACGAGAAAACAAACAAACGACAACTAACACATATTTTAGTCCGTTACATGGGGGAAGCTCAATAAAATCAAGTTGGAGCCTCGTAAATGGTCCTGCTGCCTTTCCAATTCGCCCCCAACTAACATCTGTCTTTCTGCCTGGATTTTGCTGCTGACATGTAACACACCTCTGGCATAGATTCTCTGCAATGACCCTGAATTTAGGGTTGTACCATGACTGCTTGAAGAGCCTGATCATTGCATCCCTTCCAACATGTACAATTCCATGGTACACCCTTGCCATTTGGGAAAGTAAACAATCTGGCATAACTGGTCTTTCATCTGTATATACCCAGACCTCATCCTCTGCTCTCTTCCTGCAGCCTGATTTTATCCAAAGTTCTTTCTCCTCGTCTCCTGACTCTTCCTGCAACTGCCTGATTTTATCCCAAGTTTCCAAAGAGGAAAACATCAAGTGGCAATTAGTATCTTTCTTTTCCACCCCTCTGTTGATTGCAATTGAATTTTGTGCACAGAAACGCGCTACTTGATCAGCGTATCTGTTACCATTCGTCACATAATCATTTCCTGACTTATGTGCAGAACATTTGACCACCGCAATCTTCTTGGGCAATTGCAAAGCATCCAACAAATCTTTCACATTTTTACTATTTCTGATCGGGGAACCTGAAGAAGCCAGAAATCCCCTTTGCATCCATAACTGTCCGAAATCGTGAACCACCCCAAAACCATATTGACTGTCCGTAAATATGGTTACTCTTAAATTTTTGCCAATTTTACATGCTCTAGTCAGAGCTATGAGTTCAGCAATTTGTGCAGAGTTTACCCCTTTTAGACAGGATGCCTCTAGAACTGCAGCCACTGTGCATACTGCATAGGCAGAACTCAATACACCTTTTTCATTCCTCAGACATGATCCATCAACAAACATCACACTATCTGACTCCTCTAGCGGTGTATCCTTGATGTATGGCCTCGGTTTCGTGCACAACTCTGTCACATCCAGACAATCATGATCTGCTTCATCTTTCACTTCTTCACAAAATGGACTAGGTAACAATGTTGCCGGATTTAATGTCGTGCATCTCACCACAGTCACATTCTCAGCACCCAAAATTACCCTTTCATACCTAGTCAGCCGACTATAGGTCATGTGCTGCGTTCGAGTTCTTGTTAATCGAATCTCAACTGAGTGTGGCACATATACTTTTACTGGATGTCCCATCACGATTGCTTCACTCTGTTCCAGACTCACACAAGTAGCAGCTATTGCTTTTAAACAGCTTGGTAACGCTGCTGCCACTGAATCCAAAGTAGCAGAAAAATATGCTACTGGACATCGTGCCATTCCATGTCTTTGAGCCAAAACTGAAAGTGCACACCCATCTCTCTCACAGCAGTACAATGCAAAATTATTTGTATAATCTGGCATTCCTAGTGCAGGTGCTCGACAAAGACCGTCTCGTAACTCAATAAATGATTTCATGCTTTCATCGTCCAACTCAATCGTATCAGTCACATCTTTGTGTGTCAACCTCTGCAAAGGTTTTGCAATCAGTGAAAAACCACTGATCCACTGTCTGCAGTATCCAACCATTCCCAAAAACATTCGAACTTCCTTCTGAGTCTTAGGAGGGCTCATTTGCTGAATCACACTGATTCGCTCTGGTGTCACCTTTCTGATTCCCTTCTCTATTTTGTGTCCCAAATATTGGACCTCCTGTTCATAAAATTGTAATTTTGCTGGTGACACTTTGTGTCCACCTTCTGCCAAATGGTTCAGTAAGGCAATCGTATCTGTCACACATGCCTCTTGTGTTCTTGATGCCACCAATAGGTCATCAATGTACTGAACCAAAACCGATTTTCCTGGCATTATCAAAGTTTCCAAACACTTTTTCAAAATCTGATTAAAAATCGAAGGACTCTCTGTGTACCCTTGAGGAACTCGGCACCATGCCAAAACACGGTCTCCGAACCGGAAAGCAAACAAATACTGGCTATCCGGATGTAAAGGAATCGAGAAAAATGCTTGACACAGATCAATTAATGTGTACCATTCTGCTTCACAGGGGATTTGATAAAGAATCACTGATGGATTTGGCACTATTGGACAACAGGGTACCACTATTTTATTAATTTTTTGTAAATCTTGCACTATTCCATACTTTCCACTTGGCTTTTTAATTCCCATAATAGGCGAATTACATGGGCTGCTTAGTATTTCTCTTAAAATACCCTGCTCAATCATTTGGTCAATCACAGGAATAATTCCTGCTATTATCTCAGGACTCATTTTGTACTGAGGTGTGTTTGGGAAAGTTGCATTTGGTTTCACCATGACCTGAATAGGATCCACACCTTTCATCAGACCAATTTCCTTTCCTGTAAAATCCCATACATCAGATCTTACTGTATTTTTCAACTCTGCAGGCAAATCTTCTTCAGTGAGAAGTGAAAATAACTCATCCACTTCTGTCCCTTGCTTCGCTAACATCATTTTACACGCAACATCCTCATCTGGTGTTTGGAAAGCAATACCATCCGGTGTACAATAGATGGTGCAGTTCATCTTGCAAAGCAAATCTCTTCCTAAAAGATTCACCGGGCTCGTATCACATACCACGAACCGATGCATGTCTCTGAATCTTCCGATATGAACTTCTATTGACCTTGTTATTGGGGTTTTGATATGCTTATTTGAGACTCCTACAACTTGGATAGTTTCTCCTGAGAGGGGTAGGTTTGGAATTTCTGCTGCTCTAACAGTAGGACGGGTAGCACCAGTGTCCACTAGGAATGTAATATCATTACCTTCCACTTTTCATCAACAAATGGACCTGACTGATCTACCTCCAGAGATGCGCCAAGCACGCACTCTTCCTCCCCCCTCAGGCACCGTCATTGAGATGAGTCTGAATCACTCTCATTGCACTGCAACAAGTATTGCGAAACCATTTGCACATTTTGATTCTTTCCAACTTGTTCACCTGCGTGAAATCCAGTGTTCGCACTGTACCTCTGCACTTGAGCATTCACATTATTTGGCATAGGAGCTTGTGGTACCTGTAACTGTGGAGTAACTACCTGCTGCTGCTGTTCTTGTTGTTGATTCACAACCACCTCATTCTGCATCTGTGAATTTAAATTTTGATTTATCCCATTATTCTTCAGAACAGATTTACACTCGTTCTTCCAATGTCCAAACTTTCCACACACATGACAAGGAAATTTCCTTTTCAATTCATCTGTATTCATTTTACCTCTACCTCTACCACCACTCGACACTTGACCATTCTGATTCTGACCTTTCATTTGATAATCTGTTTGAGAACCACTGTTTCCGCCTTGCTGTTCTGCTACTTTCACTTGCGCCCGCATCATTTTCTCTTTTAGCTTCTTGTGTCTTGACTCAATATCATCACTACAATATTTTGCATACCTCAGTATCTCATTCACCGTTTTACTCTGCCAACAAATCAAATGTTGCTGAATCATGTTGCTAATTTCTGGTTTAAGTCCAAACACAAAACGATACACAAAATGTCCCATATCTTTATCTCCAATATTCTCAAACCCATTATACTGTTTGAACACCTGTAACAACCTTTCATAGTAAGCATGTACATACTCTTTTGGTTCTTGGGTTGTTCTGTCAATTTTAACCCAATCTGTTTCTTTTGGAGAAATTTTCCCTTTCAGGTAAGGGATTATATTTCTTCATCACCTCATCTGAAGGTGCACCTGTTTTCGCATCTCTAGGATATTCTTCTTTAGGCCAACTAACAGCAATCTTACATTCCGTCCATAAATCAGCCGGGACCACAATTTCAAACAATCCATCTAAATCTTTTAACAAAACCTTTGAAACCTTTACAAACCTCTCTACTTGTTTGTACCACTCGACTGGTTTTTCCCTCAATCTAGGAAAGTCATTAGTAAAGGATAATATATCCTGTCTTGACCACGGAACGTGAACATATCCACCACCTGGAACTTCTCTCATCGGACACACCATTTCAACTTGTCCTGACTCTCTTAATGGAAATAAAGACGCATTTTTGTTGGCATTAATTTCTTCTTTCTTTTTCACTCATCTACCTTTCCACCGTTTTACATCTCCCCACTTCTTCAAGATATTCATCAATTCTTTTATTTGCAACCTTTTGCCAGATGCATTGAAACTCTCCAAATCCTTTTCAGTAAAATCCAGTCTATACGTTTTCTGTAAAACCTTTGACTTCTCTATGTCTACTCCATATTCATTATCAGCCTCTGTCAATTTCTCATGAAGATTTCTTGTTTTCCATGTAATATTTCTACACAAGAATAATAACTCTTCGTCTCGGTAAGTACTCAATCTGTCTGGACTTATTGTACCAATAATCATTTCTTCCAAATCCACTATTAATTTACTCGCATCTATACTCTGTGGTTGAGGTTTTCGCTTTTCCATTCCCCTTATCCAATCATCTAACTCATCTGGTGATGGTTCCATCGAACTTCCTGACACTGGAGTGACATTCTGCGCTATTCTTCTCAGATGCATTTGCGCACTTCTCTTAGGGGTTTCATTTATCCCCTCACAAACTGGTAGATCAATTAATGAAGTACTTGTTTCAGCTTGTCCAGCCTGATTAACTATCGTAACACCTTATTCCTGTCACTATTCATTGGGACTGTCAACGCATGTACTCTCAATATATTCTGTTTTTCTCCATACAATGGAACTACAGGACCAATCGTTACTGGCACTGTTAATGCTTCCGCATTCAGATTCAATTGATTAATTTTCTGAGTTAACTCCTCTCTTGCCTTATTCAGCATGTCCATTTCACTTTCTTGAATTATTCTAGTAACTACCCGGACGTGTGGAACCTGCGGAATTAGTGGGGTTCCCATTAACGGTGCATTTGGGACCGTTTCATTTGAATTTTCCTGATAAGGTGGAGGTCTTTTAGTCAAAATGTCATCTAACAACTCATCATCAGAATCACTCGGGTCAAAGTTCAATCCCAATGTCTCTACATTTTTCTTTTTCCCTTTACATTTGCCTCCAGTCGATTCCTCAGCCACTAAAACTGGGTACAAACCATCTACTTTTACAGCTCTTCTCCATCTTTTCATTTGATCATCCCAGCTTGCCTCAGCAAACCTCGATATCATATTCCTATATCTATTTCCATTCCTGTATTTCTCTCGTTTATATGCCTCATGTTCCCATTCCTCAAGCGCTTCATACTGAGTAGGTCTAGGATTTGGTTCTAGTGAGTTCATTCGTTCTCTCAAATTCTCCAAAACCCTTACATTAAATGTACCATGTTTCGGGAAAGCTAAGACACCATCATCTTCCGTGTATCTCTCCCAATTCTCTAACCAAGTACATGTATGATAACCACGTTCCAACATCATGAAAGAAGCAGCCGTTCTTGGAGGTGGAATAGGAATTCCCTCTCTAGTAACTATTGGTTTGTCCTTTTTAAAGAAACCCTTTATTCTATTAATCATCTTCATTTTTCCTGACTCTTCACGCTAAAATATAATTCAGTAAACAAACAAATAATTTCTTCGTACTTCAGCTCATTCTATTGGCTAGCACTCGTCCAATACTAGTGCGACTCTCACCAATCAGGCCAATCTGAGCACACTACGTAGTCAACTCTTCAACCAATACCAGCGCAACTTACAGCAATCAACCAATTACAGCGCTCTAAGCGCCCGCAGTCTGACCAATGCCTGCGCGGCTTTTTGTGACGTCGGTATTACTCCAACTACTGACCCTCCCTTTACAAAATAATACGGCAATCTTTTTCTATTCTTTTCTCTACTAAACTTGTTAGAAAACAAACATTAAAACAATGCTACCTTGTCTGTTCCACTAAATAAAGAGATAGTCTTCACTTCAGAAAGAAAGTTTCTCTCACTTCAAGTAAAATAACGACCAGCGCTATTCTACACCCAAACAAGCTACAGGAGGACTTGGTACTCCTCTAGGGATACTAGCCAAAGTTTCGGAAGAGGACTTTCACTTGGAAAGAGGTCTTTGTACACCTTTGGGGATGTAAGGTCAGAGTTTCGGAAGTGGACCCTTCACTATTTCAAGCAAAAATCTACTCTCAAACGAAAAATCCCTAAATATAATACCCACAGCCTCTCGCCGTTCAGTATTATGACAACAGTCAACGTACTTCTGCAGTGTTATACCTTATCCACACTATTCTTCAGCCTCTTCAGGCTAAAACATTATCCCGGGATCTCAGGTAACTCCATACCCGCATTTCTAGACAACATAGAACAAGACACTAACTTTTCATGTTAAATGACAAATAATCAATAATCAATAATTATTACCAAACTAATCAATAAATAACCATCCTCTGCTACCAGAAACTGATCCAGTGCCAATCAGGGATCGATAATCAATATTAACGCAATCATTGGCCCATACTCATACACCCAACAAACTAATCCCTGTTGCGCTGTTCAAGTTTGAATGTTAAATCAGTTATTCGTATATACAGGATCATATCCAAGACTCTAAATACATAACTGTACCTGTATGTCAACTCTCTTTCCTCTGGTCGATGGACCTAAAGTTGATGGTAATAATTAGTACTAACTATCTATCTATATTACTAAATAAACCACAAACTCAGTGTAAAGTTAACAGTGTTTATCGCAAAATAATGTGAAGGTAAAATACTCATCATGTACAGGTTTACAAAGCAAACAAAGATTTAATCACAGAGAGAGAGCATTAATTAGAGCAAACAGTGTCAAACTCATATCAAATGAACAATTATGCAAATGAGGGAGTGGATAGATGAAGAGACAAAAGATTCAGAAACAAATATACATTTGCAAATGATTATTTAAAGTACAGATCATTTAGCTATACTAACCCAAATATTTCAGTGGAAAACCTACCCCCTGGCCATGGGAATAGATGGGGGTTCCCCAAGGAGGTTCAGGGAACAAAGAGTAGGACAGGAACAGGAAATAAACAGGCCTCAATCTGGATACAGCAAGCCGACGGACAGCGACGATCTCCCTCTCTCTAGTTTCTCCAAAGACGTGCGCCCCACCACCCCCCAGGCACCCCAGTTATACCCTAAAACCTACATGTCCAACCCATCATTGTAGCAACATTTCAGAAACTCAGTCTCTCATTGGTCAGTCTAGGGGGTGTTCTATCATACCACCATAGTCACGTCCATGTTTTCACAGCATTTTTGTTTCACAATATTCTCATTACATCAACCACGTCTCATGAATACACATTTCCTCAAAAAAATAACATGTTGCAAGTCTCTACACTGGTACTAACAAAAACTCCTAGGCAATGTCAATAAAGCAAACAATATACACAGTATCTGTAACATTAAGAAAACCAAGGAAGACAGAAAAAATATGTTCATAGTTGTTACCATTTTAATAATTTCTTCTCATATTGTCTAAACAAATGATATTTATACAAAACATTTAAAAAATGAAACACAATATGTAACACATCACTTTTAATCAATAGATATAAATAAAGGGTTAAAAAGTGGCAATATCTTTATTAACTCGACAGCGTTTGGCGTATACAACGCCTTCTTCAGGAAAGCCACACAATTATAGATCCTGTTGCAAATTAGTTCCTAGTGATTAAAACCTGCAACTCCATAGTTGGTGGATGTTCTTGATTCTAATAAATGGCTGATAAAAGTCGGATGTCTCGTGTAGGTATATTTGAAAAGCGACCTGGTCCCGCTAAATGTTAAAATCAGTAATATGGTATTCTGGAAAGCCTCTTGCGATGGAAGAGATTCAACGAAGAAACTGGAACAAGCGCTAGATATGCGATAGTGTTCCAAATATGTAGCTCCAGAATACCATATTACTGATTTTAACATTTAGCGGGACCAGGTCGCTTTTCAAATATACCTACACGAGACATCCGACTTTTTCGTGAAATCGTTGATTTTAATATTAATAAGACATCGTTGCACATTCGGTGCACCGCATTTTTATCAGCCATTTATTAGAATCAAGAACATCCACCAACTATGGAGTTGCAGGTTTTAATCACTAGAACTAATTTGCAGCAGGATCTATAATTGTGTGGCTTTCCTGAAGAAGGCGTTGTATACGCCGAAACGCGCGTCGAGTTAATAAAGATATTGCCACTTTTTAACCCTTTATTTATATCTAGTGATTAAAAGTGATGTGTTACATATTGTGTTTCATTTTTTAAATGTTTTGTATAAATATCATTTGTTTAGACAATATGAGAAGAAATTATTAAAATGGTAACAACTTTGAACATATTTTTTCTGTCTTCCTTGGTTTTCTTAATGTTACAGATACTGTGTATATTGTTTGCTTTATTGACGTTGCCTAGGAGTTTTTGTTACTACCATTTAAGTCCCTGTCCTAGGAATTGAACTATCCATTGTTCAGGGGGTCCTTGTTTTTTCTCATTTGCAAGTCTCTACACTTTCATTGTTCGCCTCGATAGTTTCTGCAGAATGAGTTTGTACATTTGCACTTGATCCCACGGCCATCCTTCCGTTACTTGGCAGTCATACAATAATCCTTGAAGGTTATCAGCCGTTGCCTTCTCCATTCTCTCTCAGAGCTCGATTTTCAGCATATTTATTCATATTTTATTTTTTTGTTAACCCTCGAATGACATGCAAAGATGTAGGCCCATGCGTGCATCACTACGATGAATAAAACACAAACATTATTATTTTCATGAAATAAAATTCTCACTGTTCACCACCCAACTTGCACTATCCCCCGTGGTAATTCTAGCAAGAGCATTAATGTGCAAAAAGCGGTATTATTATTATTTTATTTTTATTTTTTAAGCAGAACGCAAATGCAGCCTAGTTTTCATGCATTAGTCCACGCATTAGTGCACGCATGCCCAAAAGCGTTTCCCCGTGTTTTTGCACATTATTTTCACAGCACACTATTAGTAAATGTTACGGAGGACTTAATCCAAGCAGGTTTATTTTCTCCAAACCTTGCTCCATCACATATCAGGACACATTGCTACCTTCTTGGAACACAAGCCAGGTATTAGATGTAACAATGGAGGCTGGATAAGTAACTCACATAACACAGGGACATATGAAACATCTCCTATCTGAGCAGTTGTAAGTCCATGGTGGACCAAGCCACAGCTTATTACATGCTCCCAATGTCATAGAATGTGCCACTGACCTGCATTTAGAGTTTTTCACATCCAGGGCCATGTTCAGTTTTTAATCCACTACAACATATATTCACATAGTCTGCCAGTGTGATCATGGCTCCTCTGTCAAGCCATCTATCATGTGGTCCATCCCAGATTGGCAATGCATTCTTCGTGACATTAGTCAGAGGCTATTACATATGCTGCAATTAACATCCACTTAACTGACCTATTCTTTATATTACATATGTTTCCTTGTGAGAGGGATGTACATGGATTCTGCCAATTCACACAGCATCTTACATCACATACACTCCTTGCGGTAAACAATTAGCATTCACGAAGTCACTCACTGGTAACATGTGGGTCAATGAAGCTATCCACCTCAACAACTGTGTATGTGGCAGGTCCACCTACAAGATATAACATGTAAAACAAATCAGTTAAATTAGAACACATATATTGTAGTCAACTGAAGCACAGTACATATGCATAGCAATTGGCTATGTAACCCTTCAGGTTGTAATTGATCTAATGGCACAGTTGACAAGCCTAAATGATACACATTGGTAAGGCAGTCTGAACTGTACACACATATGATGAGCCAAAACATACACCTGGTAACCAATTTGCGGAACCAGTTCTTAGACCTCAGAACAACTATATTTCACTATGGTAGCTGACTTTCATGAGTCTATGCACCTACATAACTCACATACCATACTCAGCAAGGTATAGCAATACCCATGCCCTCCTCATTTTTAAACCAGGAAATGAGTAAGCAACGTACATTACACATTATGCATCCTTGTTTCTTAAGTTCAGTGAGTTCTCTACCTGTCATTGCTGCAGAGTACCAGATTATGTTCAGACATTGTCCCGTGCATCCCCAAAAATGTTATTGGATAATTAAACACCAACATGTAGAAGATATGTTCAGATGTGTCAGATTTAGCCTGGCATACCTTTGGATAAAGTACCATGTGAGTGGGCTCCCCTGTGACATACATTGGGCCTCTTTTACAAAAGCAATGTACAACTAGAGTGTCATATGTAAGAACAGCTCCAGTGGCTCTGGCCTCAAAATCACCTCTATATGGCCATGCAAAGCCACCACACGGGACATGCTAAGCATTCAGAAGTATGGGGTCAGGCAAGCCAGTACAAAGCACAGCGTAGCCAAAGTGAACATCATGGAGCCATACCTTTTACATTGGAACTGCTGTTCCAACCAGTGAAATGTGTTTTGACACATTCACAGATTAGCTAAACTGTGTAAGCCATGGCAGGCCTCATTAATGCAGAACTACCCAGGAGGTATGCCAGTGCTGAATGACTCTATTGGTCATTCAGTATTGTATGGGTGCACATTCCACTGCACACATACAAAAGATTAGTACTCTGCCATTGCATTTCTTTGTGCTGAGAGCTGTCCCTTCAAGTACAATACCAATCATGTCAACAATACACACACATTTGCACCGTGGGACAAGGGTGCCTGCTTATTTACAAGCCCTTGCGCCGCTGATGCACCACTTTTTGACGTATTTAAGGAGAAGCATCGCGGCGCTGGGGACTTGTAAATAAGCCCCCATGTTGGAAAGATGGGCAGGTATAATTCAACGGAATGCCCCTTCATAAATTGACTTCAGACCAAATCTGCATTTTCTCAGTGTTGCTGGCCAGCACAGGGCAAATCCTTGCTAAACTTACTTGTGAATTGCACTCCCACAGAGTTTTGATGACACCTTTATCTGTAACGTATGTTCTGCAATGGCCTGTCACAACAGTACCTGACAAATGCTTGTGGTGCAAGAAGCACCTCTGGAGCTGGCTTGTAGTACCTGGTTTGTCATCAGATGAGATGTCTGAGTGGGTTACGGTCATGTGCGTCAGCTCTATGCTTCCCTGGGACACAATTGTATCACCTAAAGGGGCACTAACACTTATGTGACCCGCTCTATGACACAGGTAGCACTGGGGCACAGATAGTGTCAGCGCTTTTGCCACAGCATTTCCCTCATTTGCATGGGGTCATGGCTCTTTTGCGGAAACAGTTGTGTGAGCCACAGTTGCTATTAACATAAATCATCAATGGGTAAATGAGACACATGGGAAAACACACAAATCATGTGTACTTACCAACGTGTCCGCCAACTTGGATCCCAATGTAGTCCAGGAGGTCACCCACATGGGCAACCACAACTGCCCAGTGATGCTTCAGTTCATGGACAGTCCAGTCAATGTCATACATCCTCTCCGCTTGGGAGCGCACCTTCTCCCACTGTTGCTTCTGCAACGCCGTGGGGTAGCCCTGGATGAACCATCCACTGCTGAGCATCCTGTTTAGTAGATAGAAATTGACCAGCCACAGGAAGCCCCCAAGCTCCTGGGCATCCATGTGGCGTGCCCTGACCTTCCAGACATTTTCCAAACCCAAACACAATTCAATCCCAAACATTACAAAACCCCCCAAAAAGCCACAACTACCCCTAAACAATAATACTCCAAAAGACAAATACTTGACTAAACACAGGACAGTACAAAACAATACACAACTAGAAGGCACAAACAGGACTTTGGGGACACTACAGGGACAGCAGACACTACAATAAAGCTTAAGACACACCAATACACTCTCCAGCACAGCCAATAAAACAACCACTCAGAACCACAGACAGATAGACTGTGATTAAAAGTGAAAATGAAAGTAATTTCACAGTTCCTGGATTGCAGCATGCTTGATCGGTGGCATCACTTCCTGGGCGGATGCGACACGTTTTCAGCTGATGCATGGATTTTTTTGACGCTTCCAGCCAATGCGTGGATTTCACACAAGGTCTTACAAGGCACCATGCGGTTATTCAGACACGTCAGGTGGGAAGTGTCATTTTTGGTTGAAGCGATGGCAGCAAAAATCACGCACTAGGCTCATGCTTATTTTATTTTATGCAATCCAAAAATGGGTGCTTTTCTGTGTAGTTTGATGTGCAATGCATGTAAACATTTAAAAGGATTGCTGTGTTGGCTGTGAATATTTGAGGTGACCTGCTTACTGTCTTTGCATGTGTTTAATGTGTGTGTTGAAAGTGTACATATGTGTGAGTTCATGCATTTTAGGGATAATACTACGCATTGGGTCCAATCCCTGTGGTAGTGCAAGGACACACCTGATAAGATGTGCCCTGTGTGCTAAATTAGTATTAGCACCTGATTACATTGCTTTAGCTTCCCCCAGGGATGCCAAAAACTTGCACTGGCATGGGGTCAGTGCACTCATATGTAAGACAATGCAGCCTTCTGCCAATCTGCGCCGTGTTCCACAGTGCAGGCAGCAGGCTGTCAGGAAACTTGGGAGGGTTACAGTTTTCCTTGCAGGCAAGTGCTGCGATTGGCTACGCCCACCTGGAAGGGGATGTATGGATGGGGCCATATGATTGGTTGAGTATAGGCCATTCATAATCAAGGGTCATACCCCACAGGAAAGTAACGGTTTCATCATTTGTGGGCCACATGATTCTCACTCATGCTGATGGTGCTATCCTAGACCACCATGTATGCCTTGGTGTGGCCTCCTACATATTGTTGACAATAAGGCTGCGTAAATCACACCATAACTACAGTCTGCATCAAGGCGGTGTTGCTTGTGCATAGCAGTGGGTGTTCACATGCAACACTCATGTAGTTTGACACTAAGACAGATAATGAGACTCACATGGACCTGCCACAGTCCAAAACTTGGCAGACATCCCCAGTAGAGCATGAACAAGGATGTATCAAATTGATGTTACCTTGGCTCATTGGTTTCCATGTATCCTGCATGCTGTTGCTCACATTGGCCATGCAGTACTATTCCATAAATGATTTTTGTGCATAGAAGTGTTGAGAGAACCCACCATATCATGTTGTACTACACAAGCATCAGCTGTATGGCCTTGTGTCTGGAAGGATATATGTGGCCATGCGTATTGCAAATGCACATAGTCTTTACCACCAAGCGTAGCCTATGAATTGTGGATCACGAGGCCAGCTTGTCTAGCCACATCTAGTCAGGTGTAGTGCAATCATAAATAAGTTTGTCATTGGCACCCATCACAATATGTTTCTAGGTTGTGTGATTACCTGAGGTTTGGTGATGGCTATGCATTCAGACATAAAGTTCACCTGTGATTTTCTAAACACATTCAAACACAATGGGCCAGATGTACGATGAAATTTTGCATGCACAAATGGGTTTTAGACCCTTTTGAGCATGCAAAAACCTGTGGGCCATGTACTAACCTTATTTTGCAAGTCGCAAATAATTTGCGGCTCGCAAAATAGTGTTTAGCGACTCACTATTAGGAAGGGGCATTCCCTTCCTAATAGCGACCCCATCAGCTATGTAAGAATGTTTTGCAACCGCAATTGCGGTCGCAAAACACTCGCAGTTTACCACCCTTCTCAGAAGGGTGGTAAAGCACTCGCATTGGGAATGCATGCGCAAATTTTTTTTAAGGGCAGGCAGTGGTCCCAGGGACCGCTGCCTGCCCTTAAAAAATGAAAATGAAAAGTAATTTAAAAAAAAAAATGCATCCTGTTTTCCTTCCCTGGGAGTGCCAGCCATTCCCAATGGGGTCGCAGATTGCGACAGCCTCATTAATATTCAAGAGGCATGCAATTTGCGACCCCATTGGGAATCGCAAACAGTGTCTCAGACACTGTTGTACATTGACTTTTGCGACTCGCAATTTGTCTGAATTTGCGAGTCGCAAACGTCAATGGTCTTACATCTAGCCCTATATCTTGGGATGCATCAGTACATGGCACCTTGGCTGGATT
Source organism: Calotriton arnoldi (assembly GCA_963921515.1). Lineage (NCBI taxonomy): Eukaryota > Metazoa > Chordata > Amphibia > Caudata > Salamandridae > Calotriton > Calotriton arnoldi. The sequence continues at coordinate 18,753 of CAWUFW010021929.1, forward strand.
GACCATGCTTTATGTGATTTCTATGTTCAATTGTTTCATATTCTGAATTTTGGTTTTGTGTCTTCACATTCGCACTAAGACTGTACTGATAGGAGTGAAGCCACTGTTTGTATCTGAGTGCAACACACCAACATGGCAGGCTACATCACTGCCTGTATCATTGGCATCTTAGCCTAGCGGGGCAAGTGGGGCTACATTCTAACTAGGTAGACACTGTTGCACTGGCAAAATATAGTATGTAGCATTTGTATGTGTGATATGAAATCTCCTAATGGATTTGATATGTAGATGCAGATTTTGATGTAGCATATGTAAACTGTAGGTTTGGGACTGTGTTCCCATGCACACACTATGTGGATCACTTTGCAGCCATCATACTATGAGTTAACTTTACTATCATCCACAAGTATGAGGCCATACAAATGGCTAGCTGCAGGAGACACACACACACAATCATAGCACACTATCTACTTTAGCACACCATGTTCATTGTGGTTGGCAATGGAGGACTATTTGGTACAGGTTGTTGCCACTATTTTGGATGTACCAAATGTTGTTCAACGCTGTTTGTTACACATAGCTACATACATTTCCTGTGTAGCAATTACTAGAAAGGTGTGATGTGAATGTTTTGATGTTTATTGTGACTATGAGTTTAAAATGCTTACACACTGGTAGAGCTCATATATTTATTTTCATATATATGTACACAGTCTCATGTAGTCATCATTTTGTGACATCATGAAAGTCACTCATGCATCTGCGATTTTTTTTTTAACTATATGGTCCCTACGCCGTGTTGCTGCTACTGATGGAACATTTTGATGTGGCTCCTCATCTTCCTCATTGACCAGCACTTCCTGCTCCTCATTGGCATCAGTACATTTGTCTGCACACAAATATTGTGCAATATGAAGCAAACAAGTACAATTTTGCATACCATGGAAGGCGCGTAGAGCAGTATGCCTCCAGACATATCCAGACTCCTAGAGCGGGATTTGGGTATGCCAAATGTCCGTTCTACTATGGACTGGTTCCTGCTTAGAGCATGATTGTACCTCTGCTAGGCTTCCATCTGGGGTTGTTTATGAGGAGTCATCACCCACGGCTGCAAAGCATATTCTTGGTCAGTTGCAAAGACAGGAGGGGTAAAATTAGTTGAGTCATGACAGGAGAAGGCCCCACATTCATGTATATTCTGTTATGTGTCCTGACTCATACACTTTGCCTACTGTAAGAGACGTGCTATGACATTATGTGGCATGCACACAAGTAGAATTTGGATATGACGGACACTGTAGTACACATACATATGTACCGTCCTCTGTGATTCACTTACTGTTTGTCATACTTGTGAGTGCAAATGCCATGAACGTGATGCTTTTTCATGAGTAAGGGGAGTCAATTACTCATTAAGGAGACAAATCTCTCGCACCCATCCATAGTGTCTGTTATTGATTACTATTGCCATTTCTGTACTGATAGTTGTCTGATTGTACAACCTGTAGCTGGAGCAGGTGATGTTGCATACTTCAGTCACACATATTTGGCAGTGAGAGTTGGTGTCAATGTTGTTCAATATCTACTGCCATGGGGAGGGTAGTGAGTGGATATCAATGTGAGGCATGATAGTGTACACATGGCAGTGCACTGTGTCCACTATTTTGACAGTACACATAGGGTTTGAATATTGTGGGAGCCATGTGCTGTACAGTGCAACTGGTACACTAACCATACTTCACTGCCACGCTGCTTGGGGACAGCGCAGGATATATTTTCCACATGATTCTGTGTCCAGGGTTTGCTGCCTGTGCTGGCAGAAATTGTGCAGCATTGCTCTAAGACAGGCATGTTATTTCCAAGGTGACTGTGTTATTGCCTGTCCTGGGAGATGTACTTTGTGCATGAGGCTGTACCTTGCTGCACAGTCCGGATGACCAATGTAATTTAGCATGGTAGGCATGATCTTGCAAGGTTAAAATATGACTAACTTTCTCAGTTTCACATGTCTGGGATACATCACATGACTCATGACCATGGGAGTTACCTGTGGACACACAGACAAAAGAAAAATAATCCATTACTTCAACATGGTGTTTGGACACAGCATTAGACATAGTGTACCATTAATGAGGTTCTTTCAAGCAATTGAATTCACACACAGGGTCTCATTTAGGAGTTGTTTCCTCAGGGCAGCAATTGATGTCACCTGGCTGCGTTGACCTGCATCCAAAGGGAAAGGCTAAAATGTGCACTATTACAAACATACAGCACATCCATGGTTCGTCCGCATATACAATAAACAAATGAAGGAGTGTACCTCTATCTTTGTTGAAAATCGTCCGCATATACACCATCACATATTGGTGACTAGCGTCAACAAACACACCCTTGCACCATGGCGCACATGTGTCAGCGTTGTGTTTTCAAATAACTGAATGCTTTAAGGGACTCATTCGTGCACCAAAAGCAAACAATCTATGTAATTTCCTCATTCTATGTGTGCTGTGAAATGCAGGACACACAGAAATTGGTAATGACAAAAAGACATGTACGTATTTATCCTCATTTCATTTCCCCTTGGGAAGCACACTATAAGCAAATAGTCCCAAGGTCACTGATCCTTGGATATGTGTAAATGTGTGAGATCTTCATTGGTGTTCCATGGGAAAAGCCACTGCAAGGCGCATGGAACACATCCATAACATAGGGTTAAGCAATGCAGCACTTTTCTCTGGCTTGGCTTACTGCATATCTATGAGGCCATGCAAGGGCATGCAGGCTTACTTATAATTGCCTCATAGATATGAGTTGGAGACCTGCTCCACCAAAGCATCATGAACAGTCATGCTCCAGCAGCGCAGTTCACTTGTACATGTGGCCCACAGTGGTGTAGGATGTCTCGACGTGTGACTTGTAGGGTTGTGTTGGGCATGTGCCATGTAGTATGGCGCAAGTATGTAGGCCAACATCTACTACGTATGCCCTGTCTCATTCAGCCCAACACTAATATGGCAATGTTATCCAACATAATTGACTGTCATGTGATCTGTCATGTGCTTCAGAAGTGCTTACCAACCAGTAGGCCATTTCCATATGTCCCATTCTGGGAGCGCTCATTGATGGTGAAATGACAGAAAATAAATGAATGATGAGCACTCCCACGGTAATTTGCAAGGACATTGATGAAGGGGCCCTGATGGTCCATGGTTGCCTGCATGTTCATGGAATGCTTGTGCTTCCTATTCCGGTGCAGGTGTGATGAAGCTGCTGGAGGCACAAGTTGCAGATGTGTGCAGTCCATTGAGCCCAACACATGTGGAAATCCTGCAATGGCATAAAAGCCTTTCTTGTTTTCCTGTTGTTTCTGTGTTGTGTTGGGGAAGATGAGATACTGTGGTGTGAGGCTTGATGGCATCCAGGACCGAGGGTAGGAATGCTGAGAAGGATGGCTGGGATACTCCTGCCCCTCTGGCTGTGCTGGGTTGGAAAGTTCCAGATGCCAGCATGTGTAGTACAGCTAGTAGCTTGGCCTGCGGAGGGATGTTGGTGCACAGCTACGATGTTGGCTGCACCCTTGGTGCAGGAACTGGACAGTGGACTCCCTCCTGAGCCTGTAGTGGGCAATTACTTCCTCCTCCTTGAGGTCAATGAGACTAATCCTCCTGCAGTATGTCTGCTCCCTTCTCCTGCCTGATGGATTTAGGCCCAGATCTCTGTACTGGGGTGAATGTATGACATTGTTCTGCATTCTGTCCATCAACTGCGTTTGTCACCCCGAGTGGGACGGGTATGCCCAGACGTGAGTCCCGTGCTCTCCATGCCACTGGAGTCAAGCTATCCTGGCTGATGAGGGGTGAAACCCCGAAACCGGTCCTAGGATGCTTGTTTCCGGTCCAGGGAGGACCTGGCTTGGCAGTTCGGGCTGGACTGTTCCCATGAGGCACAGGGTCAAGACTGATTTGCATATGGCCAGGTCTAAACTGGGGTGGCATGGTGAGCAAAAGAATGATGGATTTAACCCAGATCTCTTGACTGGGGGTGAATGTTTTGATTTGTTCTGCATTCCGTCCATCAATTGTGTGTCTTTTGACGTTCTTCACCACAGCAGCAAACCCTGTTCAGCCATACTTCGCAGAAGTGGCATTCAGCCTCGTGCAACCCTCATTGGCTGTAGCCTCCAGCATCGTCCTGCTGGATATTTTCGATGTCCCAAAAAAAGAGTATGTCCGAACATAGAAATCTCAATCGCTACTTCATCCAGTGGTTCCCTGACAACGCCATAGCCCTCAGACAATACCTGCAGCCTTGCCCTGTTGAACTTTACCTTCTGAAACCTTTTTCTAAAAAATGTCTTCTAAGTCCGAAGGTGACAGCTGAGCGTGCCCAATCCACTTCTTGTATCTCATCCATGCTCCATCGCGTCTGCCATATTTTTCAACTTTGACCGAGTCTCGCATGACTATATGTCTGCAGTTGATGCTTTGGTCTTTTAGTTGCTAGTTTTTACCTTAAAATTTCAAAAAATCATAACTCTGGTTCTATTGATTGTTTTTTTGTCATTTAGGTGGTAAATAATTTACTAAAATGTACTCTATTGTTCTAAATTGGTGTGGAATTTTCTTGTGCTGTGTTTTCACTTTATTACTGTTTGTGTGCTGCATAAATACTTTCCACATTGCCTCTAAGTTAAGCCTTACTGTTTTTGTGTCAAGCTACAAAAGGGTTAAGCACAGATTAATTTAGTGACTTTTGCGATTCCCCTTGACACCCCACTCAACCAACAACCCAATTTCTCACTTCCAGCTTTTGGACTTGGGTGTCTGCAGGCAGTGGTCTCTTCATACAAAGCAACACATTACGGTCTTACCCACCTAAGGAGGGTTGAGTACCTGGAGGGAGTGAGCCGTATACACAGTCTGCACACTGTGCTCAAACTATGCTAAGTAGGGGCTTTCCTGCCTAATGGGTTACATGTTTGGATGCTCTGGTCTCTATGCACAGTCTGCGCACTGAGCTCAGACTGTGCATAATAAGGGCTTGTCCACATTATGGGGCTGCGAGCTCTGCATGGAGTAGGCTCTATGTATAGGCTGCACAGTCAGTGCAGACTGTGCTAGTAAAAGCTTGCCCACCTAATGGGGCATCTGTTTCTGGAAGGATTGGGTTTCGCTCACAGTCTGTCCACTGAGTGCTAACTGTGTGACGTAGGAGCTTGCCCACCTAATGGGGCATTTGTTTCTTGAAGGAATGGGCTCTTCGCACAGTCTGCGCACTGAGCGCTGACTGTGCATAGTATTGGCTGGCCCACCTAAAGGGACTTAGTTCTCTGGAGGTTTGCCATCATCAAGGGATTCACCACCCCAGACAGCTCAACCAGCTCCACCACCTCCTCCCAGGAACTCTGCGACAACCTTTCAACTACTTCAACAGCAAAATTGAGAAGATCTATAATAACTGCAAAACAACTGAACCCTGAGGGCATCAGCAAACTGCACACATTCCACTCAGACAGACACCTAACCAACTAGAGAACACTCACTGAGGAGGATACCACCTCTATCATGAAGACCTTCCACTCTAGGGCCTCAACAGACCAAACAGATCCACACCATATCTACAACCTAGGAGGACCAGTGATCACCAAATTCTTCACTCATATCAACTCCTCCATCAAGTCTGCAACTTGCCCAAGGAGTGGAAGCATGCTGCAGTCACAGCCCTCCTTAAAAAACTGTCAGTTGACCCCAATAACTGAGCGACTTCCAACCCATTTCCCTACTATCATACCCAGCAAAGGTGATAGAGAAATCAATCAACCACCCTCCTCGCACTCAACCCCGGAAGAAACAACAACTGCCAGCAGGCCACGCCTAACACGACCCACGGCCATTTCTCCTGCCACCACTGCCGCCAGACCTTCACCACCCCTCCGGCCGCCAACACCGCTGATGCCTTAAGATGCATCCTCCTCAACGTGCGCTCCATGCACCGACACACCGTGGAAATCTGGAACCTCCTGGACTCGCTCTTGCTCTCACCCGACGTTGCCTTCTTCACGGAAACCTGGACCAACGCCTCCTCGGCCCCTGACATCGCCATCGCCATCCCAGATGGGTACAAGATCCAGAGGAAGGACCGTCCCAACCACCCGGGAGGAGGCATCGCCATCGCACACAAAAGCTCCCTCCACCTCACCACCTCCAGTGAAAACTTCCCCGCTGCCGAACACCTGCACTTCCAGATTCTGACCAGCCCTAACTCCACACTCCACGGCACCCTCGCCTACAGACCCCCCGGCCCCTGAGCACTCTTCGCCGACACCATCACCGACCTCATCGCACCCCACGCCATCGCCACCACGGACTACATACTCATCGGAGACCTGAACTTCCACCTCAACAACCTCACCGACCCCAACTCCGCCACCCTCCGTGACAACCTCGCCAACATCGGAGTGAAACAACTCGTCACCACACCGACCCACAAGGCAGGACACACTCGACCCCATCTTCGCTGGAGGTAGCAGCGTTCACTTCAGCCACACCACGCAGCCCCCATGGACCAACCACCTTTGCATACACTTCCTCATCAACAAACCCAAGCCACCCGAACCTGCCCCGCGCCGCCCACGTAGGAACTGGAGCAGAGTCACCGAAGAACAACTCAACTCCAACCTCAACAGCAACACCCCCTCCGCTGCAACCAACGCTAACCTAGTGGCCATGGAGTTCCCCACTTGGATCGCCAACTGCGCAGACAAGCTCGCCCCGCTACGCAACCCCGACAAGCAAAGCCCCAGAAAAGCCGCCTGGTTCACCACCGATCTCCAAGAAGCCAGACGCACCTGCAGACGCCTGGAGAAGAACTGGAGAAACAGTAAGACACCCGAAAACTACACCACCCACAAGGACGCTATGACGGAATACCATCAACGCATTAGAACCACCAAAAGGACCTTCATCCACAACAGAATCCTCGCCAACTCCGGTAACGCCAAGGAACTCTTCAGCGTCATCCAGGAATTCACCAAGCCCGCAGCGAAGCCACGGACATCTCCCCCTCCCAGGACCTCTGTGACAAACTCAGCTCCTACTTCCACCTGAAGATAAAGAACCACTACGACAACTTCAACGACCACACGCCCGACCGCCGCAGTCAGCACGCCCGACGGCAACGCCAGCCAGACCACCATCTCCGCCTGGACACCAATCACGACCGAGAAGACCGCCGCGACCATGAAAGGCATCCACTCCGGGGCCCCCACAGACCCCTGCTCACCCCACATATACCATAGAGCTGCCACCACCATCGCACCCGTATTACAACACGCCATCAACACCACCTTCGAGAACGGCTCCTTCCCAGACGACTGGAAACACGCAGAAGTCAGGCCCCTGCACAAGAAGCCCTCAGCAGACCCAATGGACCTCAAGAACTACCGGCCCATCTCGCTCCCCCCTTTTGCAGCCAAAGTCGCTGAGAAGACCGTCAACGCAGAACTGGCAAGATTAATCAAAGACAGCGCCATCCTCGACCCTTCCCAATCCGGATTCTGAAGCAACCACAGCACCGAGACCGCCCTACTCGCCACTACCGACGACATCCGCGCCCTCATCGACCAAGGCCACACCGCAGCCCTGATTCTACTCGACCTGCCAGCAGCCTTGGACACCGTCTCCCACTGCACATTCACAGCCAGACTACACAACGCCGGCATACAAGGCACCGCCCTCGACTGGATCCGATCACTCCTCACCAGCAGAAGCCAAAGGATCAGACTGCCACCCTTCCTCTCCGAACCCATGGAAATCAACTGTGGAGTCCCACAGGGATCATCACTCAGCCCAACCCTCTTCAACGTCTACATGGCTCCCCTCGCCGCCATCGTCCGACGGCACGGCCTCAGCATAGTCTCCTACGCCGATGACACCCAGCTCATCCTCTCCCTCACCAAGGAACTCACCACCACCAGACTCAACTTCCAGGAAGGAATGCAGGGCGTTGCTGCCCTCGGCAGCCCCCCGACCCCCACAGACCACGCCAAGAACCTCGGCATCGTACTCGACTCCTCCCTCTCCATGAATCGACAGGTCAACGCCGTCACCTCCAGCTGCTTCAACACCCTCCGCATCCTCTGCAAGACCTTCAAATGGATCCCCCCCGAGGCAAGGAAGACAGTCACTCACGCACTCATTACCAGCAGGCTGGACTACGGAAACGCCCTCTACGCCGGCATCAACAAGTCCCTACTCCGCAAGCTCCAGACAATACAGAACACCGCCGCCAGACTCGTCCTCGGGGTCTATCGACACGGACACATCATCCAACACCTACGCAAGCTCCACTGGCTCCCCGTCGAAAAAAGAGTCACCTTCAAAATACTTACCTACGCCTACAAATGCCTACACAACACTGGACCCCAATACCTCAATGACAGAATCACCCTCCACATGCCCAAACGCAACCTTCGCTCCACCAACCTTCTCCTTGCCGAAACCCTGCACATCTGCAGAGCCAGAGCAGAGGGCAGATCCTTCTCCTACATCGCGGCCAAGACCTGGAACGAGCTCCCCACCGACATCAGACGTGCCCCCTCCCTGAACACCTTCTGGGCGGCTCTGAAGACCTGGCTCTTTGACTGACACGGAACTGCTAACCCCTCAGCGCCTTGAGACCCTCACAGGTGAGTAGTGCGCTTATAATTCCCCTGATTGATTGATTGAATCAACCAGCAACTCACTATCCACCAGGAACTCCACAAACTTCTTGACCACTCCCAATCTGGCTTCCATAGTAATCACAGTATGGAGACATCACTCCTCACCACCACACATGAGATCCACACCCTTCTAGACTGAGGAGAAACTGCCACCCTCATACTGCTGGGCCTCTTGGCAGCATTCAACACCATGTCACACTCCAGCTTCATCAAAAGGTTACACGCTAGAGGCATCCAAGGTCCGGCCCTCGAATCTATATTGTTAGAAACTGGGTGTCTGATTGGCAAGGGTATGCACCCAAGCCAGGCAGAACCCACCACTCTAGTAAGGGTAAGGGAGTTGTACACACAAGATAACCCTTGCTGACTAACTTGGTAGCTTGGCAGAGCAGTCAAGCTTATCCCAGACGCAATGTGTAAAGCGTTTGCGCAACACACAAACACACACCAGTGACACACTAGGCACACCACAAAAAGAGACTCCACACAAGGTTATATAAAAATATCCTTTGTGTTATAAACCAAAACACATTAGACCACAAATCACATAATTCACTTTGCCAACTAGGCAACTGTCATAATACATTTAGCATGATACCGTAAATATCCTGGTATAGGTCATAGATCACTTGTAGTGCACTGAAGTAAAATACTAATAAGTTGCACAGGTCATAAAAACCTTATCACTGTACATGATGCATAACACCAGAGTTAGCGATCTGAAGTAAATACTCATAACTTGCACATTAGTCCACAGACTCTTTGCATCATACGTAAAACACATGCAATCCCAATCACTTTGGATCATATGTAAAGCCCAACATCAGGGCATAAAGAAAATGCAGCAGTTAGGTTGGAGTCCTAACCCACACATCACCCACGGAGCCGCATCTGCGCTCCTAATATCAGCAATACGGTAATTTCTGGCTCTGCAGAGTGCAGAAAACCTGCCTTCCTATCAGGGACCATATGGTAATGTCTGAGAGGCTTCACTTTAATGCGGCCCGGTTCCGATCGGTGTCCCGTCCCAGGTTCTCCCCGCGTTAGAGAAAATGCCCCCAAGGTAAGCGATCACCAGGTGTGAGGGCATTCATACCTGCACTGCCACATGGCTTTGCCTGATTCACAAAAGGAGGGCCGGTTCAGGCTCTCCACATGGGAGGCATTGACTGTCCTCCACCATCAACTGAGTCTGTTGCAGCTGCCTGGGGGCCTGCGGCGCAGCTGCTAAGAATCTCAGGCCACCCAGCCCTGGGTGAAGATGGGGGGGGGGCGTTCCCTTGCCCTGAGTTCGTGCAGGTCTCCCGGTCTTATTGCACTGCCAGTGGGCCTCCACCCCCAGCGAGACACGGAGCTCTTCCGCCCCCTCCTTGGCCCGTAGTGCAGTTTCTCCTTCCAGTTCTGCCCTGGGGCTGCGCCGTAATCCCTTCCTCCACTGCTGCGCTGCCTCGGGGAGAACTCCACCTTGCTGCGGACCTGCAGTGCGGATTTCTCCTTACTTCCTCTTCCTGTCCGGGAAGGGTGGGCGCAGTGTTCCTCATCTGCCCCACCCCCAACAAGACACCAACGTAGTTCCTCCTCTTGGCCTGCATGTCCTGTTTGGCTCCCTTTGCCACTTCACAGCCTTCCTGGCTGACGCCGGTTCTGCCCTACACGGGCCCAATATCCTTCGTGGCTCCCTCGCACTACGGCGACCTGCTGGTGCTGCGCTGCTGCACAGCGGCGCCTTTGATTTACAACTTCGATTAGAGAGAGTGCAGCAGCGGGTGGGGCTCAGCCCCAAAGACGGGCCGGTGAGCCCACAGCTCAGGGATGGCTTGGTTGGAAATCCCAATACCCAAGGTTTCTCAGCAATTTAAAGCCCCCGGTGCTCTGTATAGCCAAGCAACCCACTTAAAGAAAGTTCCCCTCAGGGAAGCCCACGGGGGCTTCTCCGATAATAAGGCATAGGGAGGCTTTCAGCAAATAAGGCCCCAGGTACTCCTTTAGTGTGGGGGAAAGCAGAATGGTAATCTTTGATGTCCCTGAGTCTTCCAAAACAGCACACACAGGGCCTTGGAGATTCTTCACAAGCAGGATGTTGCAGCAGGGTAAAAAGAGTCAGTCCTTTTCCACCACCACAGATGGAAGCAGCAACTGCAGGCCAACCCACCCCTCACATAGAAAAGGCAACACTCCTCACACAGTCCTTCCGCTCGTCTTCTTAGCAGGCTCCTCTAGTTTCTTGAAGTAATCTCAAGTCTTTTGGTTTTAGGTGCAATGCTTATATCCCATTTTGTCATTGTTCTCTTGACTGTAAGGGTCTCTGAACCCAGTCCAAGCCAGTCCTGTCTTCCCTGGTGCAGCATAAACACAGGGGGCGGAGACAGCATTGTGAAAAAGGAGACACAGCTTATTCAGGTGCAAGTGAAACTCCTCCCACAACTCTAAATGCAGACAAGGTCTATTCAGCCCAGCAATGAGTCACCCAGGCAAGGCAGGGCACACCTCAACCACCTAGAGACTGTCTAGAGTGAATGCACATCCCCAGCTCCTGTCACTCAAACACCAGACGCTGAATACACAAACAGCCAGAGGCACACAGAATGGTGAAGTAAGAAAATGCCCACATTCCTAAAGTGGCATTTTCAAACACAGAATTTAAAAACCACCTTTACCAAAATGTACGTTAATAAATTCTGAGTTCAGAGAGCCTAAACTCAATTTTTCTATCTTGTCCTTATGCAAAGCTACACATGTAAAATATTACCGCGCAGCCCCAATGATAAGTCAATGGGACAGACAGCCTTTCAATAGATGTAAAACGAAATTGGAGGTATTTCACTATCAGGACATGTCACACACACCAGGACATGCCCTGCTTGTCACGTACACTGCACCCTGCCCAGCGGGGTACCTTGGGCCTACCTGAGGGGCGCCTTACATATAAAAAAAGGGAAGGGTAGGGCCTGGCAAGGGGGGCACTTCCCAAATCGACATGGCATTAAGAACTGCGCACAGACACTGTAGTGGCAGGTCTGAGACACCTTTAAAAGGCTGCTTCCTCACAAGGAGAATTCAGCGAATCAGACTCCCTCCTACACATCAGAACCCAATGACCTGATCTGTCGAGTTCCTCAAGGATCATCCCTCTGCCCTACCTGGTTCAATATTTACATGACACCACTTGCAGACGTTATCAGATCTAATTGCATCTCCATCATCTCCTAAGCCAATTACACCCAGCTCATCCTCTCGATGTCAGAGAAGTCCCCCACAACCAGGTTCATCTTCACGAAATGCATGATCTGCATAGTATAATTAATGAGAACCAACTGCCTGAAACTCAACACAGACCAGACAGAAGAGCTGATCTTTGGGAACAAGAACTGCCCCTATCACCCTCTAACCACAAAGCAACCTGAGGATCATCTTAGATAACAAACTCAACATGGCCGCACGGGTCAACACAGTCAGCTCCTGCAGCTTCCACATACTACGCATCCTCAAAAAAAATCTTCAGCCAGACGTACCACCACTCAAGCCCTAGTCTCAGGGCTGTTGGTTTATAGGCCTCCAGATTGCTTACCCAACATACATATGGAACTATGCAACTATATTCCACAGAAATCCCTCCTATTCGCCAATTATACTGTATTAGGGGACTTCAATCTTCATGTAAATGATCCCACTTGTGCGCAGGCCATGCAGATGGTCTCATCACTGGAAGGCGCAAATCTGCTTCAACTTGTTAAATTCCCTACCCATAAAGCAGGGCATACTCTTGACCTGATATTTTCTAATATCTCGTCTATGAAAACTGAAGTGCCAATCCAGGTGGTTTGGTCGGACCATTTTCTTATTTCTTTTATTTTCAATTTGGCAAAACCTGATATGCCGGAGAGTGCCAGATACTACCTAAAAAGAAATTGGAAGAAACTGACAGCTGAATGCTTAAGTCCTAATTTGTTAGCCAGTCGTCCACCTTTATCTTTAGACCTTAATGTTAATACGATGGCTCTTCATAACTGGATTGCTGCCGCAGTAGAAGCTACGGCACCAGCCAGAATGACCAAATCCATGAGGAAATCGCCCTCTGCTCCATGGTTCTCTGAGGAGCTTAGGGCTATGAAAAGCAAGTGTAAGCACTTGGAACGGCAGTGGAGGGTGGATTATGATGCTTCTGTCAAAATGACATATAAAAAATCTTTGAAGGTACTGCACAATTCCATGAAGGAGGCCAGGAGAGATTATATCGCTAAGAGTATTGATAATTCCGATAGATCGGACAAGGCTATCTTCAAGGTGGTCAACTCTTTTCTCAAACCCCGTGAGCTGCTAATTGACGTCCGACCCTCCCTGGCACTCTGTGAGAAAATCTCTACCTTTTTCGATGGAAAAATAAGCAAGGTCTACAATTCTTTTTCTGCCACGACGGCTACGGTTAAATCTGATGTGGTAGTCAGGACAGCACCCTTGCCTCTCCTTTCTGAATTCAATCCTATTTCTCAGAAGGAAGCATTGTCTGCAATACAGAGCTGCAAGTCAGGCTCGCCGGACGACCCATGCCCTCCTAAACTATGGAAAGAGTTGGCAGACTCCACCTGCGAGGCAATGTCCATAATATGGAACAATTCCCTCTCTTTGGGCATCTTCCCTGATTTATGGAAGCACGCCACTTTACTTCCTCTCAAGAAAAAACCCAGTGTGGATTCTGGGGACTTGAACAACTACAGACCTATCTCTCTGCTGGCAGCCCCTGCAAAAATGCTGGAAAAGGTAGTGCAGCGGCAATTGGCCAACTTTATTGAGAACCATAATATCCTGCACGACACCTAATCCGGTTTCCGAACTGGGTTTAGCACAGAGACAGCTCTATTAGAGGTAGCAGATTCAATTAGAATGGCATTGGACTCAGGGGCATCAGCTATGCTGGTGCTCCTGGATCTTTCAGCTGCATTTGACACTGTTGACCACTCTATACTGATTCAACGGCTTTTTGACAGCGGGGTGAATGGCACAGCCCTGGCCTGGTTGAAGTCCTTCCTCCACTTGCGGACGCAAAGGGTGGCCCTACAACTGTATCAGTCCACCCGAAAGCATTTATGGTGTGGGGTCCCACAGGGATCGGCCCTAAGTCCACTGCTGTTCAATTTATATCTGCCCCTCTATTTACTCTGATAGCCAACTGGGGAGTTAAGGCAATTTCTTATGCCGATGACACCCAGTTGGTTTTCCCTTTTAAGGATCAGTCTGAAGACTCTTTTAAGAACTTTAAAGGCTGCTTAAAAGATATTGCAGGCTGGATGAATAATAATAAACTTAAATTGAATGCAGACAAAACTGAAGTTCTGTTCTTTGGCAAAACCCAGCCTCCGGCTGCTGACTTGTGGTGGCCTGTGGAAATGGGCTTGCCACCTGCGCCAGTGGAATACGCTAAAAATTTGGGTGTAAAATGGCAGGCTGACCTATCCTTCTCTGCCCAAATTCAGCAGGTTACTTCTGCTTGCTTTAGTAGTTTGAGAAATTTGCGTAAGTTTATACACCTGCTGCCTGAGAGCTGCCGTCGGACCGTAGTCCACGCCACAGTAACTGCCCGCCTGGACTACGCGAATGGCCTCTATATTGGCTTACCGGCTTACCTTGTCAGGAAACTCCAAATGGTCCAAAATGCGGCTGTGAGATTAATCAAACGTGTTCCTTTTCGGCAACACATCTCTCCGCATATTCGAGAATTACATTGGCTTCCGGTAGCCAACAGAATTAAATTCAAGACCTTGACCCTTGCCTTTCGGGCTTTCCATGGTACGTGTCCTTCGTATCTAAAACAGAGACTGGGTGTTTACACGCAGACACGTACTCTGAGATCTAACACCCAGAAATTACTCTGCACTCCACGAGTGGGTGGCAGATCTTTCATGTTGGGGGCATCCAAATTATGGAATTCTCTTCCGAATTCCTTGCGTCTGATCTCGTCTGAGTCACAATTCAAGAAGGCAGTTAAAACATGGCTTTTTAACCTGGCCTAATCTTTTGTGTCCTGATCGCTGCTTGCCGCGCACGTGTTACTTGTCACTTTAGCGCCGGGACACCTCCTTGGAGGTAGCTGTTCGCGCTTAACAAATGTCGGTATTATTATTATTATTATAGGAGACTTGACTAAGGCAACACATTATTTGCCAAATCCCCAACCACCCCCTCCACCTGCTTCAGACGATCCAGAACGCCGCTTCTAGACTCGTGCTGGATCTCCCACGGTGCACCCACATCACGCCTGACCTCAGAGATCTCCACTGGCTGCTGATACACAAACGCTGCCAATTCAAACTCCTCACATTGGCATACAAGATACTGACAACATTGGACCAGCCTACTTCCACTACCACCTTCACTTCCACTAGCCCATCAGACACCTACGTTCTGCCTCACTCTCTCTCGCACACACCCCTTGCACCCACAAAGACAGAACAGGAGGTCTAGCCTTCTCCTATCCTGCACCCAAAACTTGGAATGACCTCTCTCTACACATAAAGGCCTCCTCCTTGCTTCTGGAAATTCGCAATAAGCTGAAGACCTGGCTTTTCAACTAACACCCAGCAAACGACCTTCACACCTGCTCCAGTGCCTGGTTACCCCTTTGGTTATAAGTCACGTTTTACAATTCCAGATAACATAATATAGCATAACATATGTAAGAAGATGGCTCTGTATATGGTATTAACACTAGGTGGTTATACCATGCACAGAGTCCAGGGGTTCCCCAAAAGTGTGCAGGGTTCAATGTAAAACCCAAAGTGCTCTATTAGTGGTAGTGTGGGCAGGCAGCCTTAGGCCTAACACAGAGGAATGTAAGACATTTATTACACAACATTGACCAATAATGGACACACGACTCAAGAAGGAGATCCAGACCAATTTTCAAAAATCATACTTTGTACATTTTTAAAGACCACAATTTTCGCAATAAGGTGAGTATGTTTTTAAATAAAAATACTTTTCACATTTGGAAAATGGACACAGAAACTTTTCAGAACAGTTCAATGTTACCCTATAGGGAAAACAATATCGGGATTAAACAGGTAAGTAAAGCACTTACAATTCCAGTCTTCTCGTGAGATAGAACATAAGGAAAGCATAATAATTGCAAGAAAACAAATGGAAACAACACAAAGGAATACCCCTACTCAATTCAAATATGAACTAGGAATAGAAAGGAACCCATCACATGCAACACCAGCAGAGTCAAACGATAGCATAGTGGGTGAGCAGACTATGCGAAAAGATCCAAATACACTCCTAAGACACACACAACCAAAAAACAAGAGAAGAACAAATCATACCAGTTGTATACCGGTTCTCCCAATTGCAAAACACCCAATAACTGTAATAAACAACAACAATCGGGTCAAAAAAGAGTCTGTGGAGGCCCAGCAGAGGACTAAACAAACAGAAGATGCTCAGAACGAACATATTGTAATTAAAGTTAACACACCAAAGGATGGTGGAGTGGGGACAAACTTCAGAGAGGTGGTGCAACACGCGCGCCATACATCACCAATCATTGATATAAACCAAAATGACAGTACGAGCAAGCAGATCATACTAACGCCCCCCTACATCTCACAGGGTCAGCATGATATTCTCAATAGAGGATATATAATGACTCTCTCCCAAATGGATTTGTTATCAATTAAATAAATTCCTCAAGAAGAAAAGAGTCAGACGGAAAGAACCCTCTCAACCTGGAGAAATTAGGAAATTGTGCTACCAATTATTTATGCAAAACAACAATTTGAAGTATGGGACATCACACTTACACAACCCTCAAGACCATGTTACCCCTCACCTCTAATTAAGCCATCTAGGAGGCATAGCCTAGACACAGAGAAAGTTTGATTATATTCAGTGTTACAAAACGCCAGAGGAGCAGTGGGTGACACTGAAAAAAACAATAACAGACAAACACAAGAACAGGACCCAAATCAATGGGAATGGATAGCTTCAACTCTTAACGCCCCGAAAAGGTGGTGACTCACTGCACAAAGAAAAAGAAGTCATAATTAAAGCCTAAAGCTTCTATCTTGGAATATTGCAGGGGCAAAAAGAGAAATACAGGATAATGTCCCTCCAACAAATTGGAATAACTATGAGATCATTGCGCTACAAGAGACTTGGCTGACTGAGCCGAAGGAAGTGGATAATTATACACTTCATTATGTTAATACCATAAGAACACAACGGTATGGGAGAACAAAAGACGGCTTAGCAGTATATTTATCCACAACATTGGCGATTAGTTCAGAACAGCTCCACACTACAACATCTGACCCACAAGTAATGAAATTAGACATTAGACAACAACAATAATATTGATAAATGTCTATTTGCACCAGAATGCAAGGAAAAAACAATCACAATTGGACAAATTACTCTCAATAATAGCAGACATTAGATTTGAGAACCCAACTTGGGAAATACTCATATCAGGCGATTTTAATTCAAATCTAATATACACCCTGGAGGAAGATGAACAAATAGTAGCGCAAAATGTGTTTTGGTATGTACCTTTACAAATGCCATCAACAGTAAGACGAAAGGATTTAAATGGGCAAAACACAGTACTGGCCCTGGAACTTCTAGGCCTGAGAGTGCTAAACGGCAGAACTGAAGATGACTCTCCCCCTCACTGGACCTAGCAAGGCACCAATGCACAGTTGATAATAGATTATACAATATTAACTCTACCATTATTGAACCTGGTGAGGAAGTATATTATCAAATACACAACCCGAAGTGATCGCTCATACCAGCACATGGAAATAAGAATAAACTTTACAAAGCATCAGCCGGCACCCAATGAACTAGGCCGTTTGACAACAACTAATCTGAAACGCATACGATGGACGGCAGATACACTACCAGAGCTAACAACGCTAGCTAAAGAGATACTAGAAATGAACATAAATTTAGAAACTAGTTGAGTAGCCAATTGGACAACTGTTACTATGAATCTGATAGGGCAGGCACCCAAAAACGATTATGCACGGAAAACAATGAATAAGCATAATTCAAGTCTCTCAAAAAAAGCTTCCATATTAAGAAATGAAATAAGAATGGCGGTCAGAAAGAACAAGTGAATTAATGCTGCAAAATGCACTTGGGATCATATAAAAAGTCTTAGAAAGCTCTACAAAAAACAAATTTGGGAAGATCAAAAAATGAAACAGGAACATTTCTGGACTAAGCTTCTCTTCTGTGCTAAACAAAATAACAGCAGAGCTTTTTGGGAAATAATAAATGGGACAACTAGAGCTCCTGCAAATCATAAATAATGCATGTGTGACTGAGTCGGCTTGGGTAGTTCACCTAAGTAAAACATTTAAAGGAGTTACATGCTCTGATAATTATAACAGTCATATCGACTTGGAGTCTAAGTCGTCGGGAACCATCAGAAAACTGAGTATAAGCCTAGATTGCCCAATAGCTCTGGATAGCCAATGTTATGTGGTAGAAAAGGTATCAAAAATAATAAAATCAGGTTGAAGGGACGAGTCCCGGGGCCAAATGGTATTCCTCAGGCCATTTTCAGGAGTGATCCTGTTGCCGGGGCTATATACTGAGGTAGAAACAACGAATAGTCTGCCTATGAGTTCGAAAGGGTCAATAATGAACCCAATATTTAAGGGAGGTGATAGGTCAGACCCGGGAAATTATAGGCTAATAGCTCTTATGGATGTGGAAGCCAAATACTACGCATCATTAATCCTGGAGGATCTGGTGGTATGGTCTAACAACAATAAGTTGATCCTTCTAGACCAAACAGGATTCCTCAAAGGCTTTGGAACGACAACTAACATACTAGCCCTGGCATTAATAGCAGAAAAGTACGATTTATGCAGGGAAAGTTACAACTTTGTTTTATTGATTTTAAAGCAGCATTTGACCGAGTAGATCAAGGGCTGCTGTGGAGCAAATTAAAGAATTAGGGCCTTCCTGAAACGGTATTACGTGCCATAATACAACTGTATATGGGCACCTGAATCCGCATAAAAATAGCAAATGGTACGAGACTGTCAAGGGAAATAAAGACAGAGATAGGGCTAAAGCAAGGCTGTGTATTAGTGCCACATTTATTCGATCTCTTTATAGCAGACCTTTCACCAAGATTAAATCAAGTAAATTCTCACCCACCATGCCTGGGTCTATTAGCTATGAGTCACCTTTCCTATGCTGATGACATAGTCTTGCTTAGCCAAACAAGAGTCGGCTTACAAAGATAGCTAAATGAGTTATCAACGTTTGTCAAGGATAATGCCTTGGAAATCAACATCACAAAAACAAAAAGCATGTCTATAGGGAACCAGCATCAACATCAACACCCTATTAAGCTGGGAGAAACGGCTCTAGGGGCAGTCAACAACTATAAATATCTGGGGATATATATAGATGATCTACTCAACTTTCAATTTCATAAACAATGTCTCGAGAAAAAAGGAAATGGTCTAATCTACGCATTCTTTGCCCTTGCAAAAAAGCTAAGTGGACCATCTTTCAAGTCGCTGTTTGCAGTTATGGGCGCCAAATTACTGCCGACAGTGACATATGCAAGTATCGCTCTAAATGGTAAATATTTTAGATAATCTACGGACAAAAGCATACAAAAAAGTTTTCAGTTTACCTCAGAATGCATCCCGACACAGGTGAGATTGGAATTTGGTCTTACACAACAAGATATTGGGAAAAAATATGCTGCTATCAAAAGCTGGTATAAAATCTGGTTAAATCGAGCCAATGACTTACATGATGCCTTGTGGCGGGCCCAGGAAGAAGATCCACATTCAAGTTATATCAAATTCTTGAAAACAGCTTTGGAGGAAACAAATAAAACAGAACTCTGGGCACAGAACTCCTCTTTCTCTGTTTTCCGTTGAGTGATAAATAAAATGGTCAAATCCCACTCACTACTAGAGGACAAAACCAAACTAGCTAAGAGGTCTCATTCCTGGATGGTCCTGCAGCTCACCCGGCAGAATATCTACACACAATGTACGCACTTCATTTGAAACAAAAACTCATGGCCACAAAGTTTGGGGCTTTACCAAGTTTAGCTGATCAGTCAGCATGGAAGTGTAATGGTCCTGTGACATGTAACCTATATGGTGTAGTGAAGCAAGATTTTATACATCTGATTTGCTTATGCCCCTCTTTAAAAACAATTTGGGCGTTGTTATTAAAAGAAGCCTTTAATAATAGGGGCATTTGTCGTGTAGACCGGCAATAATTAAAGACCCGGACCGAATTGATCCTCAACTGAATTGTAAGATGATGACATTTTTGATATTCTATAAAAAGTCAATCCAGAGCAAGAAAAACGTGCCTCTGATCTACTGATGAAATAGCGACTATGGACACTCTCGATTGCTAAGACCCATTCCTTGGAGGACTAAGTTGATCTAGCATTTACCCCCTCAGTTATAAAAGAAATTTACAGACTGGTTATTTTTTAACTGCATCAAATGCATTTTATAGTGGGACTGAAAGTGATAGTAATACAGAAGATTGTTTTATTGATATATTAATATGTTCTGGATGATTACGTCCATTTGTATTAATCTCCCAGGTATGAAAGTGACTCACAGATTGGTTTTAAACTGAATTAATTTACTTTATATTGAGATCTGAATGGAGAGCAATATTGTAGACTTTGACATGAATTGAATTTTTAACAATTTAATAATTTGGGAATTAATTGTCTTTGGAAGATTGTTATGGTTTTTATTACCTGAAACAATAAAGTTTGTATTGTATCGCAATTCCAGTCGTCTGCATGGGGCAAGGGTCAGGTGAGTACCAACACTGTACTACCAGCGGCACAGGGGCTGCCGGGTACAGAGGTCAAAATCAGAGTACAGTCCAAATGCTTTTCAATAGTGACTGGGGGTGTCTGATGCCACACTGCTTGCAGGTAAGTAGATCGGTTGCCGGGGCAAAGCTTTGGGGGTTATCACCAGCACATGGGGGGGGGGCACAAAGCAGCATCAAACATACACCACCAGCAGCACAAGGGCAGCCGGGGCTGGGTGCGATTTCGAAGTCGGTCGCCCAATGCTTTTCTAAGGGGATTCCTCTCTTGGCAAATAGGCTGCAGGCGTGGCACCATAGGTTGCAGGAGGAAGACCAATGACAGCAGAGGTAAGTAGAGATGTAGGGGGTAGTAGGGCACAATTGGTTCAGCTCACAAAGGCCATGGGGCTTCGGATTCAGGGGTGCCTTTTGACGACGGAGTCTTTTTACCAGAGCCGGTCGCGGTGAGCGGGAGCCTCTGGATTCACACTGCAGGCGCCGTTGTGGAGATCAGGAGGGGTCAGCCAATGCTGAACACGAGGTCAGGATCACTGGGGAGACTTCACTGCACAGGTGAGCCACTCAGTCTCGGGTCATGGGTTTTGAGTGCAGAGTGGGCAGGGATCACGGTTCCAGCTGGATCCAGAGTCCTTGAAGTCACTTTCTTCTGGACAGGTCTGCTGTCCATGGGAGATTGGAGTCTTTTTCAAAGGCAGCAGTCCTCCCAGTGTTTTCAGAGATCTCTGGCTGCAACTCTGAAACACACCTAAGGAAGGGACAAGAGATTGAGCCTTTCCTCACTCTCCTAGAAGAACACTGAAACTCACACACAAGAAAGGACTCCAGTAACCTCCACCAATATGTGGCTACTCAGGGAGAAAACAGATAAGGGGTAGAAAAGAACATCTAAATTACCAGTGGGTAACCCATTTGGTTGTTAAGATTGCCCTCACCCACTAATAGTGGCATGCTTCAACTTTAGGCCGCTACTACACCATGGCGCAGACCAACACTCATGGTGGGGCGCTGCTTTTTCAAAAAACAAAAAAGATTATTTCGCCGGATCCCTACTACAACAACAAATATGTGATTAAAACTGTCTAGGTGGGTACCCCCATACTTTAATATGGTGACCACTTTGCAGGATTAAAATCTAATGATAAATAGGAGTGTCTATGTCTCTTTTACCCAGTAACTTTGTATCAACATGTTTCATCCAAATCCAACTGTCACTATGGGTCAGATGGCCTTCATCAGGATACAGACCCCTCCTCATAAAGTCCCTCCTGTTCAATCTTAACATGGAAGGAAAAAATTAAGTAAAGCCATCCTCACCCTCTGTAGACACACTCAAGGTGTACCTGAGTTTCACTTTAAAATCTCCAAACATGGGAGCAGAGTGGGGACGTCGCCCTATAGTCACACTTTCATCAAGGTGCGACATTACTTAGGATAGTCCCTCTGCAACCTCTCACGGTCTCTGGCTGCAAGACAGGTCGCAGGTTCACAGAAGCTGTAGACAGGCAGGTAGGGCTGGGGCCAAGGCAGTCATCATCTTCAATCTTCTCTGCATGGATGACTTCTTGCTTCTTAAGTCATCGTAGATCTAGTTTCTGGGTCTGGGGGAAACACCTAAATACTACATTTAGGAGGCGTTTTAGGGGAGTTGTAGGTAGAGCCAATGGGCACCTTACCTGGGGTGCCTGCAACATCTAATATGCCACCCTCCTGTGGGAGGGGCATAGATCTTGCCCTGATTGGAGGGGTCTCTTCATCTTCAAGTAGGCGGGATTGAAAGATCTGCTTCACCTCACCTCCCCCACCATAGGGGGTGGAGTTGGCAGAGGTGGGCACACCACCTATTCTCCTGAGTTTTCCTGCCAGCTGATTTGCATAGTAGGGGCTTACACACCTTATAGCACTTGCGGATCTTGAGCGAGTGGGTTCCACACACAGTCTGCACACTGAGCTCAAACTGTGCATTGTCGGGGCTTTCTCAACTAATGGGGCTTGCATATCAGGAGGAAGAGCACTCTACACACCGTCTGAGCACTGAGTGCAAACTGTGCGTAATAGGGTTTTGCCCACCTAATGGAGCCTGGGTCTCTGTGGACAATTGACTCTACATACAGTATGCATATTGAGGCAGATTGTGCATAGTAAGGTCTTGTCCGAGTAATGGGGCTTTATACTGTGTTGCGAGTCCACTCTCCATAAAGGGCTTTGCAAAGCCCGAAGTCAGTGCTTTAATTTTGTATTTTCTTTTTGTTTTTGAGTTGTCCCCAGTCACGCAGGACTGCTGTGGTACTGATTAACCAAATGTAACTAAGAGCCCTGTAATAGCGGCTGCAACATATTTCTTCATGAAGTGTTCGCCAATCAGTTTCTTCTGTCCAGCTGGACCAGACAATCAGATTTCTTTTTTTTAATGTTTGTTTTCCCCATAGCACTCCCACTGGTCTCTTGTCTGAACGGATTAACATCAAATCACAAAAAACACACTTTCTAGGTAAAGATTTAGCTTTCTGCCAAATTTGTTGCTGTTTTTCTGTGTTGTTGTCTAATTTTCCCTATGGAAATTGCATGGAGAAAAGGTGTTTTGGGGATCCCGGTCCCCTTTTCTCAGCCCCCAGATCACCACAAAACTTTTCAGGGAGTAGCTGAGGTGGATGAACTTTTTTTTGTAAACGTTTTATGAAGATTTGTCAAACAGCGCCAAAGGTGTTAGCAAAACAAAAAGTAAATGCTCTTCTTATGGAAGGTCTGACAACTATAATTACACAGTGGCAACCACACTGTGTAATATATATATTCTTCTTTGTGCCAGTGGGCACTTTCTGCTGTGGTTATTTCATTAGTCATCGTGAAGTATTTTATATTGCTAAAGCTTTCTCTGATATTGCTGTTATTAACCCTATCTTATGCTTTCCAGTGGTTGGTATTCTGCTGCATGTCTACTATATCAAGTTTTAAATATTGACCTGTGAAATATTTTATCCAGAATATTGATTAACAAAATATCATGAAGGTAAGTAATTGTAGATATGTTTATTTATATTTTTACCTCTATATCTATTTATCTTGAAGATATACCTTTCCTCAAGTTACCTAGATAGTTAAGAATAATAAATCTACTCATACCAGTATGCACATTCTTTCATGATATTGAATTAGTGAATATTCTTGTTATATTTTGACATGACCATAATTTGTCACTACTAGTAGACCTGCAAGGTGTTGCCACTACTGTGATTGTATTGGATGTGGCTTCTACTGTAACAATGCTCAAAGTGACTAGTAGCTCAGATTACATTCATTGATTAAAGCAGCTCTTGTTATAGAAAAAGTTGGACAACCCTGCTGTAGTGGGTGGAAGAAAAATCCAAATAACACAGCAACAGACCAATGGATGATGAGGGCTGGCTAAAAAGATCCTAAAGTAAGTATTTTTAGTAAAATCAAAAGGTCTTGGCTAATGCCAGACCTAGAAATACAACAAGCGTTGGCAAAGCCAGTAGGCCTGGCATTGGCCACCAGCCTTTTGATTTGTCAGTGATTGTTTAGTTTTGTCATGGTTTTTGCTAAACTTTATTATTAGGGATATTGACCCTGATCAATTAAAAAAAAAACATTGGCTAAAAGCAAACTTTTCTTGGGGTTCTCAAAAGTGCACGTTGCCATAGTAGTGCCTGACACATACTGGCACTACTTTGTACGTGAGTATGATGCTTGTGAAAGGGTAGAATGCCATCACTCACAGTGAAGTAGGCTGACCCCTTGCCCCATGCTGTATGCTGTAGTGGGAGGCAGACAAAATGTGAATGACACGTTTACAGATCAATGGACGAAGAGGGCTGGCCGAAAGCCCCTATAAGTAAGCATGTCATACATATAATTTTAGTAAGATTAAAGGGTCTTCACCAACATCAAACCTAAAAAAGGATTGCTTTCTGTATACAATTCATGCATGACATAAATAATTGAATCAGGGAGTGTGAGAAAGTGAGTTGTTGGTTGAGGGGGGTGTGAGCCTTTCTCAAGCAACAGCCATAACCAATGCCGGGGTGAACTGCAGAAGTCACTATATTATCCTGTGCCTAACCCCATGGTAGCTTGGCCCAAAATCAGTCAGGCTTAATTTAGGGGCAATGTGTAAAGTATTTATGCAACACACAAACAGTAATAAAGTGAAAATACCAGAAAGAGCCCACACCACTTTAGAAAAATAGAACAAAATGTAATACATTATTTGACACCAAAACAACTAAATTCCAATCAGTAGAACGAGAGTTATAAATCTTTAAAATGTAAAGTGAAAAATAGCACCTAAAAGAGCAAAGCGCCAACCGCGGACATCTAGTCAAGTGAGACTGGGGCAGAGTCAAAAGTTATGGCCAACCGCAATTGAGAGCAATTTGCAGACACAAAGGGGCCGGTTCCGATCTCGGCCGGTAGGGCACCGAATTGGATTCGGCTGAACCGGATCCGATTCGGAGCCCTTATTCCCGACCGATTCGTACGTGCGTCCGGGCGAACGAGTACGATGCGAGCGCGTGCAAATTCGCCGACCGACTCGTACGCCCGTCCCAACCGCACCGACCGACTCGCACGGATGCGCTGCGCACCTCGCAATGGAGACGTTCCCCGGCCGGGCAAGTACGATGCGCGCCGCGAGCAGTCCGATCGACTCGCGCCGTCCGGCTCGAAGAAGCAGTCGGAGCCGTACTTTGGGGGTCCGTGTCGGACCCCCCTGTACGCGTAGCCGCGCGAGTCGCACACAGGGGGGACCCATGGGTCCCCCCTACCTGTGTGTGTACGGCGCGAGTCGCTTCGCCGCGTACACGCTGTAGGGGGTGCCCTTGTTCGCCTCGCACCCATAGAGTCAATGGGAGCCCGCGTACACGTTGTACAACCGGCTCCCATTGACTTCAATGGGAGTCCGACCGACTCGAGTCCGATGGCATACGTGCGCATCGTACTCGTTCGGTCGGGCTGCTAGGGTCCGATTCGGTCGAAAATCTCTCCGGGTCCGTCTCGGTCGGAGAGATTTCCGACCCGAATCGGAATCGGCCCCAAAGTCTCTGCTTACCTTCGGACTTAGAAGAAAGTTTGAAGAAAAATATCTGAGAAGGAATAATTAAGCAGGAAAAGGCAGCCAGCGGTGTCTGAGGAGGAGGCATCATCATTGGGGAGCTGCGGGATGAAGTCACAGTGAAGATTTATAAGCTTGGACTTAGGACCTGATTTTGATCTTGGAGACAGGTTACTCTGTCACAATGTGTTGGATATCACGTCCACCAAAACATAAAAATCATATGATATAATGGGGTTTAAATTTCGGCGGATGTGATGGAGTAACCCGTCCACCAAGATCTAAATCAGGCCATTAGTATCTTTTCTGGAAGTCAAAAATCTCCAGCTGTACGAAATTGTAGCTGATGCCACTTCTGTGAGGAGCTGCTGAGCAGGATTTGCTGCTGCCCAGAAGAACTTAGAGGGAGCTACTGCAAGGTAGACCAACCAGCGATGCACCTTGGGTGGATTGGTGAACAGGTAGACCCGGTCTCCTCTCAGTTCTCAGAGCACGTTTTGGCTGAAAATCCCAAGTTTTGGATTTGAGATACCTTGCCCCCTTTAGCATCACTTCCAAGAATCCAGGAATGGAGGGACACTGCTGGGAGGGTCAGGAGTCACTCAGGCTGGGACCAGGTGCAAGTTCAAGAAGGTTGGAGGCTCTGATCAGGAGGCCAGCCAACTAGCCCTTGGAGTCACTCTGGTAGTCCTGGGTTCAAGCAGAAAAGCAGGGCTCAAGCAGCAGGGCAGTCCTCTAAGGGCACAGAGCAGGTTTTTCAGGCAGAAGGGACGTTCTCTTGGAGCAGCTGGGCAGTCCTTGGAAATACACAGCAGGCCACAGGCAGCATGGCAGTCCTCTGAGAGTCCTCCACAGGGCCAGAAGTGAACTGAAGAGTAGGCCTGAGGGTCCTACTTTTATACTTTTATACCTGGTACCAGCTTTGAAGTGGAAGAAACCTCTAGAGTCCCCCCCCCCCCACAGATGGTTCTGGAATCTCCTTCTTCCCTGCCCTGGTCCCAGGATGTCAAAAGGCTAGAGTGAAGTAATGTCTGTGTATGCTGAGGCAACTCCTTCGAAATGTAAGTGGGGCTGTGGAGAACTCCGCCCCTCCCATTGTGTCCAGAAGGCCTATCCTTCCAACATCCAGTCCCGTTTTGTGTCTCTGTCTGGGACACAAAAGCCAACAACAACTAGTCATGTGACACAGGATGCTGGCTGCAGGTACCAAATGGTTAGGACGAGAAAAAGCCAACTTTCTAAAAGTGTCATTTTTTAGAATTGTGACTTAAAATCTGACTTTACCATTAAATAGGATTTTAAATTTTAATTTTTTCATCACCAAACATGACATTCCTACCTGTTTCTGAACAAAACTTATCACTTATTACATGTAATAAGGTAACCCAATGTTATCCTATGGGAGAGGTAGGCCTCACAGTAGTGAAAAACGAATTTGTGAGTTTTTCACTATTGGGACATAAATAAACCTAATAGTACATGTCCAATGTTTTGAATACAATGTACACTGCCCCATAGGCTGTTTAAGGACTGCCCTAGAGGTGACTTATATGAATTAAAAAGGGAGTTTTAGGCTTGTTAAAAGGTTTATTTTGGCAAGTTAAATTGGCATTTTAAAACTGTAGAGGCTGCAATGGCAGGCCTTAGACTTGTTTAAAGGGCTATTTATTTATGGTGTAAGTCAATTGTACCATGTTTTAGGCAGTAAGCATAAGCACTTTAGCACTGGTTAAGTGTACAGAGTCCTAAGGCCCAATAAAACGAATTCAGCCACAAAGGAGGGGAGAAGGCAAAATGTTTGGGGGGGACACCACCCTATGGCTGACAGGTCTAAGAGGGAGCATGTTTCAGATTGAAAATAGCACATCATGCATTGTAAAGCAGACGCTACATAGGAGGTGTAATGATACATCAACCAGCCAATAGCATGAAGTAAAGAGTGGTACTCTGTCAAGCCAAAACCCACTCTCTGTATATTGTAACGACGTGGTAACAATATATTTGCAGTCAGCGACACTGTTAAGCCTCACCCAAGATCAGACATCTTTTTTATTACTAACGAGTAATCTCAAACGGTCTAACTCCATGACAACATATATAAATATAGCTGATATTCATACTGAGCCATTTTTCACAGACTTAGGCTATCCATAGCAATAGCTATAATGATGCACACTGCTCCCAAAATGTGAAGAAGGCTGGAAAGTAAAGCAGATGGTTCAAGAGACCTAGGGAACTAATTGTTTTCTAACTAGGACCATAAACAAACTAATGAGGCTTCGCGGATGTTGTGGGAGCACTTATCCAGAGCTGTTCCCTGCCAGATATCGTGCCCAGGAAGTCACTGGAAGTAAGATTCGGTATCAGGTGGGCAATTATCCTGGTTAAATAAAACTTGTGTTGATTAATTGTGTTATATTTGGTTAATGGTGCTGCGGCGTTGCTGTGCTCGCAGTGTAAATGGCGGTGCGCAACACAGGAAGGAGGAATGTATCAGCCTGGATGACACACGCCATTATTCATCCGCCATCTTTCAGATGACAGCAGGTGATGTATGAGAGGCCCCATGCCAATTTGTAAGCACTTTCCTATGTCAGACAATTCAGATGTGTGTTCTACAGATGTTGGAACAGGACATGTTATTAATCTTCTTTTAGGCTTGCAACAAGATTTGGAAGGGAAATGCGTTTTTGGGTGGTATTGCTTTCTGCGCACAAGCTGACAAGAAATAACATATGTCCCACAGGCCCTCGCACGCACATAACGTCTCCAGTTGCAACCAATCCCGCTTAGACTAATTTGAAAAATGATAGTGGAAATTGTTCGTTTCTTTGTTAAATCAAGGTAAGAACGAGGCATGCTAAAAACAAAGAAACAAACCAAACAAAAGCCCATTTGGCTGTTTTTGTAGGTGAATGTTTGATAGCATGCGGTAGATGTCCAAAGAATGCTCAAGCAAGTAAGGCACTTCCAAGAGAATAGGTTGCTTAATTAACATGCTTCAGACTGCACCAAACCAAGTAACAAAGACAATGCGTTTTACATGATTCTTCTGCAGTCTGTACAATGAGGCAGCTTAAGACAAAATTGCTCGCTTACAATGAAGCATGAATTCTGAGCACCGGTTCATAATGAAGTCAGATGAGCAACGAGGCATTTCAAGGTGCAGTGACTGAGTACATCACGGCAGAGCGCTGCACGCAGGTCCGTGCTAGAGAGGTCATTATATGGACATTATTTTAAGTACAGTTATTAATTATCTGGGAAGAGCTGTGCGTGTATGAAATGACTGGACCGGTGACCTTGAGAGATAAACACTGCTTTTCTCGGGTTGGTGCGCACAGATATTAGGTGGAATAATCAGCTAGTGGAGTGTAAATTAAGATGCACTAGATGTATGTAATGTAGTTCAAATTAAAACCCGTGGCCTTATAAATTGGAATCTCTGTTTTTTTTTAAAACATCAGTTAATATTTTATGAGCAGACGAAAAGAAAATGTACCACTACCAAAGCATTTTCAGTGAATTATTTTTAGATACTATGCTTTAGACTCCTTGTTGCATTCGGTTCCTGCCGAGTAAGGCCTGCCACCAGGCCTTGCAACCAACCTCCTGCATGCTAGACCCTGGCCTATGCCTACCTTCTACGCACTCAGTGACAGCTATGTGCGACCTTCAACCAGGCCTCACACCTAAACTCATGCGTATCTAACACCCGCTGCATTCACAATGGTGGTTGGACACATGACCAGCCCTTTGGCACAGCTGCGCGCCCAATCTCTTCTGTATCAAATCTCACTGTGCATGGCTTTTGGCCATGTGCAGAGTGGGTTGGATGCAGACCACACACCAGACCTCCTACAACTGCTGTGCTGCATAATGATCATGTCTGCATCAGCCTTTAGTAGTGGGCTCTGAGTGAAGGCCCAGTATAGCCCCGGTGTTGTTGAGCCAACTGCGTAAGCCTCTGGTAGTGGGCAGCACACTCTGGATGGATAGCCTTTGCTTGTGGCCAGGTCTGCTCCATCCTCTCTCCTAGTGATTCAGCTGTGCACCACCTTCGGTGTGCAGGATGTGCTCTGGTGGCTGGTTGTATTTCGGAACCACGCAAGCCAATTCAACGCATGGCTTTATAATGCGGTCTTCACAACGATCCACTTTTACCACTGCATTCCTTTACCACGCAAGTCTTTACAACAAGCAACAACTTGCCTTAGGGGAAAGTGCTGGACTTTGGAGAGGTACGAGTTACTATTCCAACTCTAGTCTGTGCAACAGTAGGGAAAGCGTTGGACTTCGAATCCAACACCGCTTCCCCTATGGAAAGTCGTTGTAAAGACTCTTGCGGTAAAGGAATGCAGTGGTAAAGACACCTCATTGTAAAGAGCACGTTGCAAAGGCAGTACATGGTTTAGACTTTGTGGTAAATGCTGTTTCTCATGGTGGCTGGGCCTGTGCCTCTGAACCTGCTTTGAACAGCGTTTGGCCATTCCCTGTAGGCCCTGAGCCATCCCAGTGGTCCTCAGTTCTGCCTGTTATTTTTCCTCTTTATGCTCTTTTCTGCTCTTTATTTTTCCTCTTTCTGCTCTTTATTTTTCCTCTTTCTGCTGTTTTCTGCTCTTTATTTTTCCTCCTCCTACTCATTTCTGGCCTGGCTCTTCGACAGAGAGGTCGCATCAACAGCCCTCAGACACCCCTAGGGGTGACAGTGCTGCACTATACAAATACTGATGGTTTGATAAATATTGTGTTCAAGCAGTGAGTACAAACTTAAGACCAAAGAGCAGGAGATGAGTTTTTTTCTAAACCTTTTTTAGTAGGCAAAACAAACACAAGATGTTTACATAAAAAAAAATATTCTCTAAAAACATTTTGGAAAGACACTTCGATGAAATGAAGAGTTAATCATTGAAATTCCTAATGGGTGTGAAATGGGGGAAGAAGAGAAAGGAAAAGCAATAGACAAAATATTAAGGGAATATTCCCACTTGACACCCACCTCCCCTAGACCACCCCAACTACTACAATTCTGCCTTTCCCCAATGTCCAGGACATATAAATAGTTCTGCCACATTTGTACGGCGCAACCCAAGTTACTCGTTCTAAGAGCAATCACACTGCTGCCTTGATCCAGCCACCCTGGACAGGAAGTGTTCTGCAGCTTCGGTTCTCATAAAAAATGCTTTACCTTTATAATCCACTCTCAGCTTTAGTGGGTATCCCACCACTATTCTGTTCTCTGCCAACTCTCACTTAATTCTTGTGTAACACTTTTTCTTTCCATTGTCTCACGTCAGACATCAGTGGGTTTTCACCATAAATAATCCCCTTTTCCTTGATTTAGCTTTGCACCACTGTGTCCCTTAGGTCCTGTGAACTCCACATAGTCATCATTGTTCCCTCACCACCTTTTCCAGGGCTGCTGTTCTTTTTCTCCAAGTTGTATGCCCTGCACAACCATCTGGAATTATCCATCTCAATCAATTCACCAATGGACACTAGGATTTACTAAAACACTGTTTGAGCTCCTCTGAAGGTATGGAATCAGGTGGAGACGGGATACTCAACTTGGCTCCCCACCTCATATTATTTGAAAACTAGTCCCAAATCCATTCTCAAAGTGTTTTCTACCTCACAGTTTTTAAATTAATCATAATCTTCCTTAGCCTTTTGTATCAACTCCTGCTACTGCAGAGTAGGCTGGTTTGAGCTTCCATCTTTTATATCATCTATTCTACATCGTTCATACTTCTTGAGAAAACCCCATATTCTGCTCAATGACCCTAACTGACAGCTTAATGTCTTCAGATCACACTGATCAAGAGCAACTTTTCTCTTTTCTCTTTTCAGTGGTCCTTCTGGAGGGACTTTTTCCTTTAGTTAATCTCTCTGTCCCTTTCTCGAAGAAGCAGTTCATCCCCAAAACGTCTCTTCCCCATTTTCCCCCTGGTATTGTTAACAGGTGGCCTACTCAGTGGGAGTGATCTGACAGGACCAGCTTTAGCGTTGGTGGCACCCAGTGCGACAATCATTTTCGGCGCCCCCATACCCTATGACCGTCTCCTTGGATTCTCTCACTACCACCGGGCAAAAGTGCCCCTCATCTCTCTAATCATAAGTTATTGCTAAACACAGCACCCAGCCCCTGAGGTTAGTGCCTCCTCCACAGATCAGCGCCGGTCGCACTACCCTAAAGCCGGCCCTGTGATCTGATATGGAGCATTAGCATGCTTCTCAGCACTGCTTGAGCCATAAGTGTTTGGTCCTGGAAACTCCGGTAAGAAGTCCACTTGCAATGTGCACAGATCCTGGCAGGAACGAAGATGTAAATGACCCCTCTCTCCAGGGGACGCCCCACCTCTGCCTTAGGAAAAATTTGCACCATCTACTGATACGCCGCCTCCCAGCAGATCTCACCATGGGCCACATTTAGAGGCCACAGCTCCTGTTCGCTATAGCAATTCAGCATGTTCACCCTCCGGCACCCACAACCTTCTCCAGTGCCACATTCCTGAGAGGTCTGCCTCTGCTAGTGCCTCTTTTGGCCTCTAATATCAACCATAGGGAGAGTCCCATTCCTCCTCAGTATGTCAGCATCTGGAGCCACTACAACCTCAGAATGCAGCTTTTAACAGGAAAGAAATCTTCTGTTCCTGTAGTTGACCTCAAGAGGGTCCTAAGCTGCAGCAAATCTGCCTGAACGTTTGACAGTGGGGGCCTAATGACGCAAACTCCAAGCATCTATCTTCATCCTGGAGTGCCCCTCCCCCTTTTGTTTTGAGCAAACTGTGTTTTCTGGGGCACAGAGGGGGAGAAAAGTCCACACTGATTAGACCACATTTCTCCTATTTATTTTTCAGTTTCACTCAGTCTGCATTTCCTCTTTTAAAATGTTTTCCGGTTTTGGAGGAGTGTATTGCTAACTTCCTGCATTTTATTATTGGAGTTGTGCTTTTCCTCATGGTGTCCATGGGTTCTCTCCTTTCTCCTTGTAAAAGTAATGTTATTACTCAGATCTCCATGGCTATCTTTAAAAAAAATCAAATCTGTTGGGGTGTCAGAGGGTATTTCCATTGTACAGATTCTTGGAGATATTTGGATGGTAGGCAAATTATTTCTGGTCAATTTGAAGTAATTTTCCCTTTTATTTTGAGGTGGTTGCAACTGTTAAATGAGGTAGCAGAAGAGTGTATTGTATGGCTTGTTAATTGTATTAGCTGCTCGGCCTCTTTTCGTTGGTAACAGCTTTCATATGTTAGTATGCTGTTAACACCACCTGAAATGGTTACAAACTGGCTTACTTTGGTTTTTAATTGGGCCTCCTTTTTTTCTATAGTTTTAGGAACTGGAAGCTTTCTGGTGGATATTACCAAATCCGAGCTTATTGCATTTCTTTTTCAGAGTCTCCAGGTAAATCTACAGTAGTGAGTGGTTTTCCTGGCTGCCGATGTTAAGGAATTGTGCCATCATTTTGTGGCATTGTTGCTTTTTGCCCCTTCTCAGGAGTTTAGAAACAGTTTAATCAAGGTATAAGGAATCTTGGTGCTCTTCTGGCCCACCACTGCATAGATGGCCAGTTTACGTGTCCTCGAGTATTTTAAAATTACTACAATTGTTCTTAATTTTCTTTGAAGTGTTCTTTCTGTGCCATTTCGGTATAGTGTTTTTCGACTTTTTTAGAGGAGAGAGGACAAAAGCAAATACAATTATTTTTACGGTCACATTGCAGTTTGCTGTCAAAATATACTCTTCAATGAGGATTGTGTATGATAATTTTAGTAGTAAACCAAATTAGTCTGTGCTTTTAGTGATATTCGATTTCATATAAGAGGAAAGGTGTTTTACTATACCATATATAAGTTTTGATTTTTAATGTCAGGATAGTTTCAGGGGTACGTGGGGTATTCCCTCAACTCTTGTATTTGATGATTTATTTATCACTCTAAAGGGCATATGTATAAGAAAGTGGCGTCACTTTAGAAACACAGGGATGCTCTGTTTTTACAATAATACGGTTCACCCCTGCGTTTCTTCCTGCGCTGGTGCTAAAATCAGCTGCCTAGCGCCAACGCAGGCACCCTTGCACCATACTGCCAGGGTGCCTGCATTGTGGGGAATGATTGGTTATGTGCAGGAAGGTGTCCCTTCCTGCACATAAACAATCTTAAATAGTGATTTCAGGGCTGTGGAATTTGATAAAATATCTACTTGTCCATGGGGCAGGTTGCTTCATAAATCTACTTGTCCTGTAACAAAATCTACTTGTCCCTTTTGTGCCAATTTAATGCGGCAACAAATTATGGCAGCAATCTCATTATAGAAGAGCTCTAAAATAGCCTCTCTGATTATGCCGGAGCTCCTTCCTTAGTAGGGTTTGAAAACTAGCAATTCCCTTATGTTGCCACATTTCCGCAGATCTACATACTGGGGCTGAAGGTAATGGTAAGCAACAGTTACAGGGTTTGGAATGCCCTTTTGAGTCTGTGCAAACCTACTAACTTGCATGTTTTAAGGGTTTTCACCAACTCTTGTCTAATCTTTTCTCATTCTGAGAAAGGTTGGAAATTTACTCCTGACAATGGCAGACATAAAACTTCTTCAAGGGTTGGGAAAAAAGTGGTTGGAGGAAAAGTGAACTTGCAAACACTCAGATTTTCGCATGAGCAAATCTACACCTGCATACTCGCTCATGCTAAAATGCAGTTCACAAATATTTTTTAGGAGTACTATTTCTTGGCCTACTTCTGTAAAGTCTTGTGAATTCACAAAACTTGTATATCTGCACTTAATGCAAGGACATTGATGCACTTTTGAGACGTTATTTAATAAATGGGCCCCTAATTAGGTCTGGCGTTAACCATGACCTTTTGTGTTTATCAAAATTCTGTCTCTCTCTCTCTCTCTCGGTCTATTGGCTAGTTTCACTGTGAGTGACAGCATTCTGTTCTTTCACAAGGAGCATATCGACACAGTGGTTTTGTTCAGTGCCAGGAACTACTGTGTGTGCTTTTTGAGACCAAAACAATTTTTGCTTTTGCTAATGTTTGTTATAATGATCAGGGCCCAGCAGCTACCAAACCAATAAGGTTTTACAGAAACATGCCAAAATAAGTCACGCATTTACAAAATCAAAAGGCTGACCAACAATTTCAGACCTACTGGCTTTACCAAGGCTTGTTTATTTTTGTTCCCCATAATCTTATTAAAACTGGTTAAACTGATTTTCCATTATGAATATTTTTGGGAAATACTAGCATACATCAACACATTTTACTAAATGATTTTGCAAAGAAATGGTACCTAAAATGTTAAAGTTGTTTAGTGAAATGTTTTTGCATTTTTTTGTGAACATTTTATTTTGAAAGCAAAGAATCCCCAATCTTGCTTTCAAGCTTCTGCAAATATTTGCATCTAATCAGAGTGCATTCTGGGAGCAGTATACATAGCCTCATATTGCTAAACATTGAAAACGTGTGTACACATTTTTATACTGGAACCACTGTCGGTAGTGCAGTCTAAGCTTACAACATTTACTTAGAGTGCTCACCCTAATAATAAAGGCTTTGCATTAATGAACCATAAATACAAGTATGAACAGCATTAATACATGGACAAGAATATTACCTTAACTGCAGGCAATGACTTTCCCTGATCCATAATGTGGTACTGTAAACTGGCAGCCAAAGGGTTTGTGCTGTAGGGGGTTGGGCCTACTTGTCCCAAGGACAAAATACACATAAACACTTGTTGCCCTTGACCCCAAGCAATATGTCCTGGGGTCGGGGTATAGGAATTCCACATCCCTGGATTTGTAACTTAATGCAGCACACATAGAAGATGCAAATCGCCTTTTTGTAAATGATTGTTTATGTGCAGGAAGGGTCACCTTCCTGCACATAAACAATCATTCATGGCGTTTTGCTGTTTCTGTGTGTGCTGCACAATACAGCACACATAGAAGCAGCAAAAACGAGGAGAAATAAAGCATTTCTCCTCGTTTTGCCATGTTAAGACCAGGTTTTTCATGGTCTTAATTTTGGCACTGCCTCCTGTTTATGCCACCCTTATAAAAAGGGGGCAGCGTCAAAATCAATGGGTGTTGCGGAGTATCGCCCACCACATCACCAATTGCATGCCCCTTTCACGCTAAGTGTAGCGTGAAAGAGGGTCTTATTTACAAGGTGGCGTTAAGCCTTGTTTAGTGACTTAACGCCGCCTTGTAAATAAGGCGAAGGGTTTATCGCTAAAAGTGACGTTCCTGTGGTGATAGGGGCTTGTAAATATGCCCCTAAGTTTATTGTATCTAGTAGCTAGTTTGTCAGGTGTGGAGAATAGTCAGGCTTTGTTCTTTAGCGAATGAGACTGTCCATTTAGCTGACGTTGCCATCACTCTCGATGTCTTTTTACTGATACATATTTCTGCTTCTGCACCTTGGGCTGCTTGCTTATGTTTAGTTACTCCAGCCACGCTGTCACCCACAGTTATGGTTCTATGCATGCATAGAGTATGCCCTGGATCCACTTTTATTCTCTTTGGAGTATAAATACCCTTTGTAGGACAAGAGTTTATTGAAAATCTGTTACTTTTTCAATGAAATGTTTCTTTTTCAGTTTCAAATATGTGAGTGAATAAAATTGTGTTATGATTCGGCTAAAGGTGTTATCCTCTCTCCTTTATTATGTATTATCTGTGAGATGCTGCTGGGTATTTTCATATTTTAATGTTAATTTTTGCCTGTTTTTTTCTGTTATCCTTTTCTGTTGATGGGCATCAGTTTCTCTCAGGGCTTTTTAAAGTTTCCTGTCAAGCTTTTAGTCCTATTATCCTTTACTCATCCTATGCTTTTAGATTTTGTCACCTTGTAAAACAGTGCAATTGTTTATTTTGACAAAAGCATTTGCCATACTATGACTAAAAGACCCCTTACTATATTTGGCCTGTATTTATGTGGACTTTGTTGTTTATTTGGAAAGCTTTAACTCTCATTTGCAAACAGATGGCACCAACTCTCTCGTGAGTCAAAGCCTCTCAGCTGCTGCTTCCTGTTAGGTGCCTGGTTTCCCCAGCAGTCAGCTCTGTATCTTTGAATGGCTTCTTGGGCTGGCCGTTGCAGAAGCTTTTAAGTATCCTGCGAGACTATTGTTTCCCCCCTCAAAAAATACATAATATACAGATGTAGAGGTTCATTAGTTCAGCAAGTTTCTTTCATTGGTCTGTTAAATTGTCATTCCAATGTTGCTTCTGCCCACTAGCGCATACAGAAAGGGGCAATGGGTCAGCCCAGTTTACCCTGTGGCTCCCATAATGTTGAGTGACTGCACAAAGCCTGTGCACATTATTCACATTCGCCTAAAAAGAGTTCCTTTCTCCCATTTGAGAAATTTGGTTCAAAGTGTGCTTTTTTATTTATTTTTTACATTATCTTTAAATACTGTTATTTAGGTATCACCTACTAGACAGCTTTTAGCTGTATGGTTGTGAAATACCTTTTGTGGGCTATACCCAGAACTTACAAGTGGATTTAAAGCCACCCACAGCTTCCAGTGGTTAGCTTTATTGTAACTTTCATTTTCTTGTTTCTTATTCAATGTCTCTCTTTTTTCTTCTTGTGTTTGTCCCACCCTGGAGCATAGCTTCATTACGATACTTTTGAATGGTTGACTTGTATCCTGCCACTGCTCACTTTTAGGGAAGAACTTTTTCCTTTTTCCTTCTCCCTCACTCTGTGTTGTTATCCCTCATGTGCTGCTCTGTCCCTCGTGCTTTTGTCCCCTCCAATCCCCCGCACCATACATGCTCTGAGCTCGCAGCTCCCTTGTATTCTGCTTTTCCTCTCCTTCCTCCCAGTGTTATTTATATTTTTATCTCCCCATCTCCTACAGGTATTTTTTTTTTTTTATAAAGCCCGGAGGCTACCATTTGCTGCTTGGAGCTTTGCTAGATGAAAAGAACATTTGCACACTTTACTGCTCTAAGTGGCATACACCATATTGGATTGGTAATTTAATAATACATAAAACAGTGTTCTCCTCATAGAGTAGGTGCATGTATGAACAGTTGATGCACGCTCGCACAGATACCATAACAGAATGATGCAGCCAGCAACAACATTTTAATAAGAGCAACTTTTTGTTTCCATTTTTTTCTGCCAATGCTGCACAGCATTGGCAAAATGCATTGGCATAACCAATTGGTATATAAGAAGGGACCTAATCGCTTTGCCAATGCTTGTTCATATTGCCTGCGCTTCGAGTGCCCATTTAGATGGGGATTTATTTTCAGTATCATTTTTACAGTTGCTTTTATAAAGTTGTTAAGTGACCTTGTAACATGGTAGCTGCTTACAATTTGAGCACAATTAGGTGTCAATATATTCTTGTCTCCTTCACAAATACTAATTTAAAAAATGCACAGTAAAACTGAAATAAATGATTGGTATTTAAAAAATTCACTTGTAAAATAGTCACACCAGTAAATAGATTTAAATGTAAAATGTTTGTGTCATGCGTAGGGTCATGTGTAGGGTGGCCATGTTTGTTGTTTTTTTTTTACATTTGTCGCAAATGTTTGCAATAAAAATTATTTTAAAAAGCAATCATCGCACCAGCTTTGCCAATGCTTGTTTATATTGTTTTCTATTGGTCATTATTTTTCACTTTTAATTTAATGTCCACATGAGCAGACAATTTGTGTTCTACTTCATTTAGCACTATTTCTTAGCGCAAAAAACATTCTCACTTCCATTTTGGATGCGAGGAAGGATTTTGCGCTAAGCAAATAGTGCTAAATGCTGGGTGTAAGTTGGGGGGATATCCTACCCAAGAACACATTTAGCTATAGATCCATACGCACCTGGAAATAAGATATATATACTTCAATAAGATATATATATACTTCAAATGTGGTGCTGGCACTAATTTACCTGGGTGCTATCTGCCCACTCGCTTGGGACCCATCAAACATTCACGCATCATACAGGGTAACCCCTCTTTAAGTTTATGATTGTACTTTCACTTCCCCTATATTTACTGAGCTGTTTTTTCACTTCACCTATTAGCTCTCTTAAGTAACCAATACCAGACATGCATTGCTTTACAAAACCCATATATGCACTAGTTTGTATATACATACATTTATATATATATATATATATATATATATATATATATATATATATATATATATATATATATATTGCAACAATGTTTCCGTTCAGGAATCCCACTCGCACTCACGGATAGTTCAAAAATCCAATTCAGTATGTTTCCTTTAGCAGTTTATTGTTAGCATGCCAGTACCACCCAACGCGTTTCAGTCTCAGCAGAGACCTCGTTCACGGGGAGAAAACAAACAAACGACACCATTTTTTTCAGTATTTAAATAAAGATAAGGACATCTTGCATCACGATGGATTCGATTTTTGAACTATCCGTGAGTGCGAGTGGGATTCCTGAACGGAAACATTGTTGCAATTTGAAACGGCTTGGCTCTGCCGTACTGACTTCGCAACGCCTGAGAGCGCATGTAGGTGTCAGGGAAGGGGGCCATGATGAAGGAAAAGGTATGTGTATATATATATATATATATATATATATATATATATATATATATATATATATTCACTGAAAAAAAAACAGGTTTCAGGGACGTTATAGTAGCTGGACATTTCACTTGTACAAAACCAGAGAAATTTGGCCGTTATAGTTGGTTGAGCTAACTATAACTCACACCACCGCAATGCACTGCTGATGATGTCTCATATTACATCACTCATGACATGGTCAGTGACATCACTGATGACATCATCCAGTGACTGAGTGTTTATAAAAAGTTCAAGAATGTTATATATATATATATATATATGCCAAGTTGTATTGAAGAATGAGTGGGTGTATGAGTGTCTGAATGGATGATTTAGTGGGTGCGTGACTGACTGTATAAGTGAGTGATTAAACGTGTCTTAGTGTATGTATGGGTGAATGAGTAATCTGTGTGAATGTCTGTATCGGTCTGTCAGTTGATGTGTAAGTGGTGCATGGGATGGTGAGTAGCTACATCAGTGTCTATATGGGTTAATGATTGGTTGTCTGAATACCTGTATGGGTGCCTGAGTGTCTGTGTGTGTGTGACTCCCTGCGTAGATGTGTGAGTGGGTGATTCACTGGGTGTATGGGTTTATGAGTGCATGTGTTAGGGACTGTTTAGGTGAGTGAGTGTAGGTATAGCTATGTTGGTGAGTGAATGGATGTCTCAGTGGTATATGTGTAAGTAACTACATATGTGAAAGGCAGTATATGTGAGTGTTGGAGTATATA
Source organism: Calotriton arnoldi (assembly GCA_963921515.1). NCBI lineage: Eukaryota > Metazoa > Chordata > Amphibia > Caudata > Salamandridae > Calotriton > Calotriton arnoldi. The sequence continues at coordinate 58,706 of CAWUFW010021929.1, forward strand.
AGTGAGTATATGTGACAGTGAGTGATTGTGACAGTGGCTGCATGGATAAGTGTGTGCTTATGTCAGTAGTTTTTGAACAGAGTACGTATATGGTACTATCTGTATGAATAAGTGAGGTGGTGTGTGTGTATAACTGTATAGGTGAGTAAATGGCAGTGTAATTAATTCTTTGGGTGACTGACTAGGTGTTTGAGTAACTCTTTGGGTGAGTGGCAGTGTGTGAGTGTCTATATGGGTGTATGAGTGGACATATCAGTGGCTGTATTGATGAATGACTGCATGTATGAGTGACTGTATGGGTTAGTGAGTGGATGTGTGTGTAGACGTATGAATCACTGAGCAGGTATGTACTAACTGCTATTGGTCTGTCTATGTTTTCGATATTGGTAGTCTGTATTTTAGAGTGGGTGTATCAAAGGTTTTATTAGGGTGTGAGATGGTGCATCAGATGATCACGTGGATGATGTCATCAGTGATGTCATTTAAGATGTCATCAGTGATGTCATCAGTGATGTCACTGACCATGTCATGAGTGATGTAATATGTGACGTCATCAGCAGTGCATTGCGGGGGCGCGAGTTATAGTTAGCTCAACTAACTATAACGGCCACATTTCTCTGGTTTTGTACAAGTGAAATGTCCAACAAACTATAACGTCCCTGAAACCTGTGGTTTTTTCAGTTAATTTCAATGGTTTTTTAAATGCTAATTTCTAACTATAAAGTCCCTGAAACCTGTGTTTTTTTCAGTGAAATTCTATGGTTTTTTAAATGCTAATTTCTAACTATAACGTCCCTGAAACCTATGGTTTTTTCAGTGAATTTTTAAGGTTTTTTAAATTAAAATTTCTAACTATAACGTCTGTGATACCTATAGTTTATTCAGTGAATTTCAAAGGTTTTTTAAATGAAAATTTCTAACTATAACGTCCCTGAAACCTGTGGTTTTTTCAGTTAATTTCTAAGGTTTTTTAAATGCTTATCCCTAACTATAACTTCCTCGAAACCTAAAACGCGTTTTGGGACCCCCCTTTTTACTCAGCCCCCGCTCAATGAATCACCCCAAAACTTTCAAGACAGGAGCTGACCTGAGTGAACCATTAGTTTTGAAAATTTCGCGAAGATTTATCAAATGGCGCCAAAGATATTGGCAAAAGAAAAAACGCTTTCTAAAAAGAAACGAGGTCCTAACTATAACTACCTACTGGCGACCGCCAGTAGGTAATATATGTATATATATATATTGCAATGGGCTGAATTTTGTCAACTATTTTACAGGATAGTTAAACGCTCCTCCTGTGCATCTTTAGAACAGCTGTCGATTGTGTCAGTGCAGTATTGGGCACAAAGTTGGGATGCTGTATTATTATTTTTGTAAATTATAATATTGACAATATTTTTTTCATGGCACTTTATGGTTCATTTTTGGTATTTCTAAGCACTTTAAATAACAGATGTTACTGTGGTTTGTGGCCTATGTATTATTACAAGGGTGAGTCTACAGCCTGAAGCCACATTGGCTTACTGCATGTAGCGATCAACCCACAACAGCCGAGTGCCACACTGCGAGATTGCGCAGAGCTCCATTCGGAAAGGCCTACATGCAGAATTAATTCGCGTGTGTGTGCCTTTTGCTGTTTGTTATTTCCTTTCACGCTCATGCCGGGAGCGGTATGTATGTATGTATGTGAGTGTTTTGTGCCGCTATATGGTGACTTTATTTATGTTTATTTTTATTGTTTCTGGGGTTTAGTGTTTTGACATTTACTTTCTGTTACCTCTTCACCAGGACCAAGTCGAGGCAACAACAGCACACACGTGTTGCGGAGCACTGAGTGGCTGAAAATACTAACTGAACAACACAGTAGTTTAGGTGATGTTCTGTGACATTTAGTCAACACTTTCAATCGGCCTGAGAAGGAAAATAATAAAACTAATCTCGGTAAGCAGGTTAACGCAAATGAACCAAAAGGCAAAAGCGAAATAATTATCTGTTTTTTTGGATGAACAATGGAGAGAGAATTTTGTGCGCGCATAGACCTTGAACAGGTCCATAAAATATATCATTTGAATTAAATGTGGTACAGCAGGGTACAATTCAACTGTATTTTTACGCTTTCCGAAGTAATATTTGAAAGAATAATATAACATTTGCAAACTCGAATTATTCTTATTGAAGAATGGTGTGTCAATAATTATAATAGTGCCAGCGTAAAAAACTTATTTGGCTAAATTAAATGACAAAAAATACGAACCCAAGCTAGACATAACAGGAATCTGCCTGGTAAGGTTTTATTTTTATTTTATTTAAGAAAATCATTTTTCTCAGAATCTTAATAAAAAATTTTGAGTTTTTGGTTGCTTCTAAACAATCTACATCGGGTATTCCAAGCATAAACCGATGTTATGTGAATTGCCCAGGACGTGCTAAGGACACAAACAAGGGCGCAATCACACAGACTTAAAAACACACCGGAGTACTATGTTCGTAGTATGTTCAGTCCTTTAACTGCCCCCATATTTGGCAATGGCGGACTCAGCAGAAATCCCCCTCCCCTTCCATAATTGTTTTTTTTTGCAGTTGTATACAGCGCAAACTCGACCCTACGGTATCAGAGCGCTTTACATGATCACCAGTTGCATTACAGACACACTCATTTCTAGGCACAATGCCAGCAGGATCCTCGGTGCTAGTGCCTGTGCTGCCAGGGGTTTGCCAGCAGTCGCTTGGTTAAGATTATGCGCTGAGACAGGTTGGGCCTAATGAGAAAAGGGTCATTAACCCAGAAAACCAGCAGACTTACGCTGACGAAAATACCGCAGCAGGTGGTAAATCGACTCCTTAGAGATACCGCTGACGTGTACAGATGACAGATAATTTAACGCGATAGTGGGCACGGGTTGCACACTCTTGAGTGACCGACCACCACCTTCACATCGGCGCACTCTGAACGCCATGTTGGGTGTGTCAGTGGGTGCAGAGGTGTGGCGGTGTCCACTGGACTCCAGGGGACTCTTACAGAGAGGTGCAGCACGCAGGAGTTAGTGCGGTGGTGGGTGTGGGGCAGATCCAAGGAGAGGCAGTCAGGTCACCTCAGACAAAATATAGATACAAAGGGACAGAGATGTTCAATAAAATACTAGTAGCCGAACCCCTTATTTCTGGGGGGCTGGACGTTCTTAGGTGTCAACATTTGGTGCTGTGCACCCTGCTCATGATGTCCTGGCTCATATTTCGACTTTTAGGGTTAGGCCATTCTATATTGTGTTTATTGTAGTGTGTCGTCATTGTTTATATCGTCACCCTACTTTTGTGCTACAACATCCAAATACAATTATGACGTTCTCTACTATAGGGCGCTCGCTTTAATTTTTGCCAGGTGTTGTGCTCTTGGTCCAGTTGTTTCAATTTATTTTTTAAGTCATGAAAGTAATATATTAAAATGTTATATATACTTCAAGATGTATAAAAACCGCCTTATTAAAAAAAAACAATGGGCAAGTGAAATTGAAGAAAGTGGGTGAAATCCGTTGAACACTCGGATTGTTTGTTATTTTTTTTTATTTTGATATTTTCGATTCCAGCAATGGATAGTGATGGCTTCTGACACGTTAGTGTTTGAAGGATTTCTTGTGGGTTGTGTTTGTGCGGTATTAAAGGTTAAAAGGTTTTAGTGTTGGCTTGTGGTTAGCATTCTCAAGTCCTTGATTACGAGTTCTTTTTTAGTTTAGGGCTGGTGTTGTTTCACGGTTATGTTTCAGATTAAGTTGAGGGTCCAGTTTATGTGTCAAGCTCTGTTTAGTGTGAAGTGTGGTGTTAAGGCATTGGAGTATTGTGTGGCATAGCTTCCAGGTTAGGAGTTTAGTATATTTTGTATTTTGGCATTGTTCATAATTGGGTCTTTATATTTATCACTGCAGTGTTATGTTCACATTTCGTAATAATTGCTTTATCATACTTGTATTTCTTTTGTCATTCTTTGTGATAAGTGAGACCCCTCCCCCTGGCTCCGGACCTGCTCTCAGGTTGAGCTCTGCTCACAGTGTGCGTGTTTGTGGTACCCTTTTGTGTAAGAAGAAGCGTGCACTAGTGGGACACAGGGAGGCAGTGGAGAGAGGTCACAATGGCACTGAGGTTGTAAAGAGAGACGTTTTTCACAGTCATCCTGCAAGATGGCTGTGTGCGTGGGATCAGCGCCACTGGCCTCTCTTGTCATCTTCTGGCTACAGGATAGAATCCGAGCACACAGCAGCCGTCCATGCTTCCCCGGTTGGCACATTGAGCAGGATTAAAGGGAATAACTGATATTTGGCATTACAGTGCTTAACATCGACAGAGGCGCTACGTTAAATCCACGTTATGGTTGCAGAGGATGCAGGGGGCGGCATTCGCCAGTGGGATGGTCGAGAAGAGTCTTCTCTGCCCTACTGCAGAGCTGAACTCTCTTCTCACCCGGGTACCCACGCAGTGCCAGCCACAGGGAAAGCACAAGAAGGGGTAATGCTAGCTCTCGTTCTCCAAATGGCGCGTTTTCCTTTGAATATACCAAACATTGATCAAACAGATAATGCCTGTGTTTTGTGGGCTTGTTTTCTTTAACACTGGAGAGAACAGCCAACGCTTGTTGACTATTTCGTATATCTCCCAAAGATGCTGATTTTGAGAACGCCCATATTGAGCAGTGCCCTGGCATCAGATGCCAACTGGCACCTTCAATAGCAAGTGATTCAATCTTTTACATTGATCCTGCGGTGCATCAGCACGCATACGTTTTTTAAAGTTGTCTGTTTCCTCAGCCACAGGTGAGGCTGCAGAGCCCGCACAAATGGGTTTACACTCCGGGCCCCGACACCTCAGGCGGGGTCTGGCCGCTGACTGCGGTCCAGAGACATCCGTTCCAATCCTGGCTTCTGTGTGTGTTGGTGTTGTGTGATCTCAGGCACATCGCTCTGACAGGCACTTAGACCCCGGCTGTATTTTGATGTTAGATGGTGAGTACACATCTGTGCATCTTACAGGAAGGAGCACAGGCACAGAGCACATCCTTGGCGAGGTCTGGGGCCAGTGTTGGTCGGTGTCTCCAGGCTTCTTTGATCTCTCTCTTGGGGAGGGTGGGGGGCGGGTTCTGCACAGGTGAATCCGAAAGCTTCTCCCTTGGCACAGACATGTGATGTGAGGTAGAGGTGGGAGGGGAGGGAGGGAGGGAGGAGGAACCATTAAAGACATTGCAGGTTTCCTGCTGCGGGTGCACGCACACTGTCAGCAGCAGAGGAAGGGGGAGGGTCACTGCTGTAGGTGCCACGGGCACAGGGCTTCACCCTCTCCCCTCCCTGGCACCCCCAGCCCTAGTCTGCCTCAACGCTGAAGGCTCCCCTGCTACCTCCTGCAGCGGCCACAGCTCTTGTCTGAACCCTCCTCACATTCCGTGGGGGTGCAGACCCCTGCACTCACCGTGTCCGGGGCCCCCGGAGAGCCCTTCGATGACCAGGACTGCATCTGCTCCTATTGGATGAAGCTGACCTGGGACATCAATGACCCGAGGTTGCCTCAGGCGAGTGAAAAGGGTTGTGTGCCGAGGATCACCGGAGCCCACAGGGGCAGCCGAGACTAGCAAAAGCAACCTGCACCGAGGCATTAACGTGTGCTGAGATTTACCGGGGTGTGAAAGGGGCAGCCGAGACTACTGAAAGCAAGCTAGGTGTGTCGAGGGTCACCGGAGCCCAAAGGGGCCATCTGAGGCTAGTGCAACCAAGCTGCACCGAGACAGTACATCTCATAAGCGCTCACGCAGTGCGCACAGATGTGCACAGGCACATCTGGCAGTGGCTGCAGCCAGCTTTAAATCTAGAAATCAATATATGTACTTAGAGCATAACACATCACAGCCGCAGCTATTACTACTGCGTTGTTGGTGTTGCATAATTTAAATTGCACTTTGACAACGAAATATACGGAGAGCTAGGGCGGGCATATGCGCAAGTGCATATCATATACGAATAAAGCACATGTTTTATTTCAGTTTGATATAAACTTCCTGAAGTCAAACACACATCGGTTACATTTGCAAGCTCCACACCGAAGTCACCCATTAAAACTTGTCATTTTCTCACTGCATACGGTTTTCAGCAACAATATGAAACCCCTTCTTTCGGGGTTCCAGTCCATTTCTTGTGTATAAAAGGGAGGGGGGTGTTGGCATGTACTTCCACCCTTCTTGTCTTTTAGACTTTTAACTTTCTTGCTTTGGGTCTGATGACGAATAAGCATTGGTCCCCTAAAATGAGTGCCTATGTCACAGCCTGCACAGTTGATACACCGAGTTCCTTGGCTCGCAGTATGAAATCACATTTATTTTCTATATCTATTTGCTCCATAAGTTACTTTACAAACTTTATTCCCAGCGATAACTGCACGAAGACACGGATGCTTACCCTAAAATGAGTAACGAGTGCACATTATTGACAATATTAGTGTGGAAGGACATCCGTGGTCATGGCAGTACAGTCGATGTTGCAAGCTGAATGTAATTTACAACAAAAAAAAATACTTTCTAGCGCCCAAGTGCTCGCGTCAAGGAGCGTGATGCTCTGCTTTCATTCTTAAGAGTGGCAGCGCTGCCTCTCCCCTGAGATTGCTTCTCGGCCCCTTTCTAGGGTTATTCTCTGCCCTCGGCTGAGGACATAAGGGCTCTTTAACGCCATTTTCGATGTGGTGCATAACTAACGTCCATCAAAAATGTAAACGTATGTTAGTCCGGACTAAAGAATCGATCTTTCTAGGCCGTGAAGCCTTTTATTGGCTTAAATTAAAGTTAATCTCAAAGAAGCCATATCATAAACTCGTCCTCCGTCAGATCATATAACAGAGCGTTTTAAATCTAGTTACGTCTCTAAAAGGCATGTAAATTGAGTATCTTACAGGCACTGCATTCAAATGCAGGACACGGTTCCCCGCGACCCTCTTCAAAATGTATTCATGAATTTCAATTGACGTTGTATACATGGTGGACCGCGCGTCCACTGACGTCATGGACATTTACACACGTCAAGAGAATACCCAAGTTTACAGAGGCCAGAAAGGAAATTTGTAACTGATGGTTGCTATGAATTTTCTTGATGAAGTTTAGACGGAGTGAGCGAGCCTCTGTCTATAAGCTTCATAGTCTGTTTACAGAAGTCCTTCATCTGTTTCTTGACCATGGTTGTTGTGAGTGCTGCGGATGTGCTAGAAATAACACAAATGTTTATTACCCCATAGACGCAGAGCTCGGCGTATCTACTGACCTGCAGCCACCCGGCTAAGTGTACGTTTCCCTGTTCTGAAAGTGTGGTGTTGTGTGGTGAGGCTGTGGCAGAGTGTTGTCTATGGTCAGGTTGAACCAAGCGGCCTGAAAGTGCACCACGCGCCCGTGCAGGAGCGATCTTACAAACGCTTCACTCTCAGCCCTGCTCTGGTGCCTCCAGACTGCTTTCAGCGCTCTGTACTGGAGCCTCGCGGCGCTATAGCATGACCAAGCGTGCTTTGGTTGGAGAAGAAAACAGTGCTGAGATGCATAAGTCACTCAGATTCATCATTAAAATGCATCCTATTAAAAGCCCCGGGGAGGTGGCGGTCCCTTGGCTGCGGGGGGGCCGTGTGCCCCCGCGCATAATTAATTAAGCCCTGGGGAGGTGGCGGTCCCCGGGGCTGCGGGGGGCCCACATGCCCCCCATATAATTATATAAGCCCGGGGAGGTGGCAGTCCCCGGGGCTGCAGGGGCCCCCACAAATTTTTTCGGCATTGCCCAGGGACCTGGCCCACCCGGGGGCTATTAGGAAACGAAGCGCTGGAGTCCGCGCTTCATTTTTTAAAAAAAGAATTCACCGGATTCGCGCACCCAGCGCAAATTTGCCCGATTTGTTTTTTTTTAAAAGTGCTTTTTCTGGCCCTGGGGGACCATGTGGGACCCCCTGAGCAGGCCTAGGGGGTCAGGGTGTTGGTACCCTGCCCCCTTTTCTTGTTTTTTAATGTTTTTTCACCCTTTTTCTTGTATTTTGGTTACTGAGTCACAAGATAGCCCCAACACTTCCTGGTTTGGAGTGTTGACAGCCAATCAAAATGAAGCTTGTGCTCGGTAGGAGTTGCGAATCCTCCTCGGTGCTCAGATATCGATATTTTTATTTTTTTAATTTCTCAGCAACTACAGAACGGATTTACACCATTTAAAAAAACGCCGCTTTCTGAACCAAGAGCTACCTTTTTGCCAAATTTGGTGTAACTCCGTTCAGCAGTTCAGGCTGTAACCGTGTCTAAAGTTCCTATTGAAATTAACATGGGGAAAATGCGTTTTGGGACCCCCCTTGTTTCTCGGCCCCCGCTTAACAAATCATCCCGAAACTTTCAAGACAGGAGCTGACCGGAGCACCCCATTAGTTTTGAAAATTTGGTGAAGATTCGTCAAACGGCGCCAAAGATATTGGCAAATCAAAAAACGCTTTTCCTGTGGAAACTAGGTCCTAACTATAACTACCTACTGGCGACCGCCAATAGGTAATATATATATATATATTCACTGGTGTTAAGGCGTTGAGGTATTGTGTGGCATAGCTTCCAGGTTAGGGGTTTAGTATATTTTGTATTTTGGCATTGTTCATAATTGGGTCTTTATATTTATCACTGCAGTGTTATTCACATTTCGTAATAATTGCTTTATCATACTTGTATTTCTTTTGTTATTCTTTGTGATAAGTGAGACACCTCCCCCTGGCTCCGGACCTGCTCTCAGGTTGAGCTCTGCTCACAGTGTGCGTGTTTGTGGTACCCTTTTCTGTAAGAAGAAGCATGCACTAGTGGGACACAGGGAGGCAGTGGAGAGAGGTCACAATGGCACTGAGGTTGTAAAGAGAGACGTTTTTCACAGTCATCCTGCAAGATGGCTGTGTGCATGGGATCAGCGCCACTGACCTCTCTTGTGATCTTCTGGCCACAGGATAGAATCCGAGCACACAGCAGCCTTCCATGCTTCCCCGGTCGGCACATTGAGCAGGATTTTAGGGAATAACTGATATTTGGCATTACAGCGCCTAACATCGACAGAGGCGCTACGTTAAATCCACGTTATGGTTGCAGAGGATGCAGGGGGCGGCATTCACCAGTGGGATGGTCGAGAAGAGTCTTCTCTGCCCTACTGCAGAGCTGAACTCTCTTCTCACCCGGGTGCCCACGCAGTGCCAGCCACAGGGAAAGCACGAGAAGGGGTAATGCTAGCTCTCGTTCTCCAAATGGCGCGTTTTCCTTTGAATATACCAAACATTGATCAAACAGATAATGCCTGTGTTTTGTGGGCTTGTTTTCTTTAACACTGGAGAGAACAGCCAACGCTTGTTGACTATTTCGTATATCCCCCAAAGATGCTGATTTCGAGAACACCCATATTGAGCAGTGCCCTGGCATCAGATGCCACCTGGCACCTTCAATAGCAAGTGATTCAATCTTTTACATTGATCCTGCGGTGCATCAGCGCGCATACGATTTTTAAAGTTGTCCATTTCCTCAGCCACAGGTGAGGCTGCAGAGCCCGCACAAATGGGTTTACACTCTGGGCCCCGACACCTCAGGTGGGGTCTGGCCGCTGACTGCGGTCCAGAGACATCCGTTCCAATCCTGGCTTCTGTGTGTGTCAGTGTTGTGTGATCTCAGGCACATTGCTCTGACAGGCACTTAGACCCCGACTGTATTTTGATGTTAGACGGTGAGTACACATCTGTGCATCTTACAGGAAGGAGCACAGGCACAGAGCACATGCTTGGCGAGGTCTGGGGTCCAGTGTTGGTCGGTCTCTCCAGGCTTCTTTGATCTCTCTCATGGGGAGGGTGGGGGGCGGGTTCTGCACAGGTGAATCTGAAAGCTTCTCTCTTGGCACAGACATGTGATGTCAGGTAGAGGTGGGAGGGGAGGGAGGGAGGAGGAACCATTAAAGACATTGCAGGTTTCCTGCTGCGGGTGCACGCACACTGTCAGCAGCAGAGGAAGGGAGCGGATCACTGCTGTAGGCACCACGGGCACAGGGCTTCACCCTCTCCCCTCCCTGGCACCCCCAACCCTAGTTTGCCTCAATGCTGATGGCTCCCCTGCTACCTCCTGCAGCGGCCACATTTCTTGTCTGAACCCTCCTCACATTCCGTGGGGGCACAGACCCCTGCCCTCACCATGTCCAGGGCCCCCGGAGAGCCCTTCGATGACCAGGACTGCATCTGCTCCTATTGGATGAAGCTGACCTGGGACGTCAACGACCCGAGGCTGCCTCAGGCGAGTGAGACGGGTTGTGTGCCGAGGATCACCGGAGCCCACAGGGGCAGCCGAGACTAGTAAAAGCAACCTGCACCGAGGCATTAACGTGTGCTGAGATTTACCGGGGTGTGAAAGGGGCAGCCGATACTACAGAAAGCAAGCTAGGTGTGTCGAGGGTCACCGGAGCCCAAAGGGGCCATCTGAGGCTAGTGCAACCAAGCTGCACCGAGACAATACATCTCATAAGCGCTCACGCAGTGCGCACAGATGTGCATAGGCACAACATCTGGCAGTGGCTGCAGCCAGCTTTAAATCTAGAAATCAACATATGTACTTAGAGCATAACACATCACAGCCGCAGCTATTACTACTGCGTTGTTGGTGTTGCATAATTTAAATTACACTTTGACAACGAAATATACGGAGGGTTAGGGCGGGCATATGCGCAAGTGCATATCATATACGAATAAAGCGCATGTTTTATTTCAGTTTGATATAAACAATTCCTGAAGTCAAACACACATCGGTTACATTTGCAAGCTCCACACCGAAGTCACCCATTAAAACTTGTCATTTTCTCACTGCATACGGTTTTCAGCAACAATATGAAACCCCTTCTCTCGGGGTTCCAGTCCATTTCTTGCGTATAAAAGGGGGGGGGGGTGTTGGCATGAACTTCCACCCTTCTTGTCTTTTAGACTTTTAACTTTCTTGCTTTGGGTCTGATGACAAATAAGCATTGGTCCCCTAAAATGAGTGCCTATGTCACAGCCTGCACAGTTGATATACCGAGTTCATTGGCTCACAGTATGAAATCACATTTATTTTCTATATCTATTTGCTCCATAAATTACCTTACAAACTTTATTCCCAGCGATAACTGCACGAAGACATGGATGCTTACCCTAAAATGAGTAACGAGTGCACATTTTTGACAATATTAGTGTGGAAGGTCATCCGTGGTCATGGCAGTACAGTCAATGTTGCAAGCTGAATGTAATTTACTAAAAAAAAATACTTTCTAGCGCCCAAGTGCTTGCGTCAAGGAGCGTGGTGCTCTGCTTTCATTCTTAAGAGTGGCAGCGCTGCCTCTCCCCTGAGACTGCTTCTCGGCCCCTTTCTAAGGTTATTCTCTGCCCTCGGCTGAGGACATAAGGGCTCTTTAACGTCATTTTCGATGTGGTGCATAACTAACGTCCATCAAAAATGTAAACGTATGTTAGTCCGGACTAAAGAATCGAACTTTCTAGGCCGTGAAGCCTTTTATTGGCTTAAATTAAAGTTAATCTCAAAGAAGCCCTATCATAAACTCGTCCTGCGTCAGATCATATAACAGAGCGTTTTAAATCTAGTTACGTCTCTAAAAGGCATGTAAATTGAGTATCTTACAGGCACTGCATTCAAATACAGGACACAGTTCCCAGCGACCCTCTTCAAAATGTATTCATGAATTTCAATTGACGTTGTATACATGGTGGACCGCGCGTCCACTGACGTCATGGACATTTACACACATCAAGAGAATACCCAAGTTTACAGAGGCCAGAAAGGAAATTTGTAACTGATGGTTGCTATGAATTTTCTTGATGCAGTTTAGACAGAGTGAGCGAGCCTCTGTCTATAAGCTTCATTGTCTGTTTACAGAAGTCCTTCATCTGTTTCTTGACCATGGTTGTTGTGAGTGCTGGTGACATGCTAGAAATAACACAAATGTTTATTACCCCATAGACGCAGAGCTCGGCGTATCTACTGACCCGCAGCCACCCAGCTAAGTTTCCCTGTTCTGAAAGTGTGGTGTTGTGTGGTGAGGCTGTGGCAGAGTGTTGTCTGTGGTCAGGTTGAACCAAGCGGCCTGAAAGTGCACCACACGCCCGGGCAGGAGCGGTCTTACAAATGCTTCACTCTCAGCCCTGCTCTGGCGCCTCCAGACTGCTTCCAGCGCTCTGTACTGGAGCCTCGCGGCGCTATAGCATGACCAAGCGTGCTTTGGTTGGAGAAGAAAACAGTGCTGAGATGCATAAGTCACTCAGATTCATAATTAAAATGCATCTTATTAAAAGCCCCGGGGAGGTGGCGGTCCCCGGGCTGCGGAGGGGCCGTGTGCCCCCGCGCATAATTAATTAAGCCCCGGGGAGGTGGCGGTCCCCGGGGCTGCGGGGGGCCACATTTTCTTGTTTTTTAATGTTTTTTCACCTTTTTTCTTGTGGTTTGGTTACCGAGTCACAGGATAGCTGCCAACACTTCCTGGTTTGGAGTGTTGACAGCCAATCAAAATGAAGCTTGTGCTCGGTAGGAGTTGCGACTCCTCCTCGGTGCTCAGATATCGATATTTTTATTTTTTAAATTTCTCAGCAACTACTGAATGGATTTACACCATTTATAAAAAGGGCGCTTTCTGAACCAAGAGCTACATTTTTGCCAAATTTGGTGTGAGTCCGTTCAGCAGTTCAGGCTGTAACCGTGTCTAAAGTTCCTATTGAAATTAACATGGGGAAAATGCGTTTTGGGACCCCCCTTTTTTCTCAGCCCCCGCTTAACGAATCATCCCGAAGCTTTCAAGACAGGAGCTGACCGGAGCGCCCCATTAGTTTTGAAAATTTGGTGAAGATTCGTCAAACGGCGCCAAAGATATTGGCAAATCAAAAAACGCTTTTCCTGTGGAAACTAGGTCCTAACTATAACTACCTACTGGCGACCGCCAGTAGGTAATATATATATATATATATATATATATATATATATATTCACTGAACAAACCACAGGTTTCAGGGACGTTATAGTTAGTCTGACATTTCACTCGTACAAAACCAGGGAAATTCAGCCGTTATAGTTAGCTGAGCTAACTATAACTCATGCCCCGCAATGCACTGCTGATGACGTCACATATTACATCTCTCATGACATGGTCAGTGACATCACTGATAACATCTCAAATGACATCACTGATGACATCACTGATGACATCTTCCACTTAATATCTGATGCACCGCTTCACACCCTAATATAACCTTTGATACACCCACTCTAAAATACAGACGACCATTCTGGAAACCATAGACACACCAATACCAATTAGTACATACCTGCTCACTGATTCATAGGTGTACACACATCCACTCACTCACCCATACAGTCACTCATTCACACAGTTACTCATCTATACAGCCACTGATATATGCAATCATATACCCATACAGACACCCACACACTACCACTCACCCATAGAGTTACTCACACACCTAGTCAGTCACGCAAAGAATCAATCATATTGCCATTTACTCACCTATACAGTTATACACACACCACCTCACTTATTCATACAGATAGTAACACATACTTACTCTCTTATACAATCACTGACACGAGCACACAGTCATCCATACAGTCACTCTCACATATAGTCACTTATATACTCCAACACTTACATATACTGCCTTTCACATATGTAGTTACTCACACATATACCACTGAGATATCCACTCACTCACGAACACAGCCATATACACACTCACTCACCTATACAGCCCCTTGCAGATATACTCATGAAACCATACACCCATTGAATCACCCACTCACACATCCATGCAGGGAGTCACACCCCCCCACCCCCACAGACAGTCAGGCACCCATACAGGTACTCAGACAACTAATCATTAACCCATATAGACACTCATGTAGCTACTCACCAACTCATACAGCCACTTACACACCAACTCACAGACTGATACAGACATTCACACAGATTAGTCACTCACACATACATTCACCCAGACATGTATAATCACTCACTTATACAGTCAGTCACACACTGACTGAATCATCATACATATATATCACATTCTTAAACTTTTTAGAAACACTCAGTCACTGGATGATGTCATCAGTGATGTCATCAGTGATGTCACTGACCATGTCATGAGTGATGTAATATGGGACGTCATCAGCAGTGCATTGGGGGCATGAGTTGTGATTAGCTCAGCAGCTAACTATAATGGCTGAAGTTCTCTGGTTTTGTACAAGAGAAATGTCAGACTAACTATAATGTCCCTGAAACCTGTGGTTTTTTCAGTGAATATCTAAGGCTTTTTAAATGCTAATTTCTAACTATAACGTCCCTGAAACCTGTGTTTTTTATTGATTTTCACCCCATTTTTAACCAAGGCACATACAATAACCAACTTATGGTACCGTCAGAAACGAAAATACTTAACAACAAAAAGAAAAGAAGATATACAAGGCCCAATTCGGTCTAGTTACACACAAAAATTCATATTACTTTCAAACACCACATAATTTCATAATCACGGCCGTAAGTATTAAATCATGACCCATTATCCCTGTCTAAAGCTTTAGATTCAGAAAAAGAAAGGAGAAAAGAGGTTATACACAAAAGCAAACATCAGGTATCACTTAATAGCTATAATTACACCATTTACACCATTTACACCAATTACACCATTTACATTTGTTGTATCCAATAGGTGACAGGAGCCCATATTTGATATCCAAAGGCCAGGGCCATAGCAATAAACAGAATTGCATTCATGGATCTCGACCTAGTAGTTCCTGCCCTATCGACTCACACACCCAAAATTACCATATCTGCAGTAATGCTAATCGACGTTCCTAAAATATTGATCAAAATTTTTTCAATCTCTTGTAAGAACAAACCTAGTCCAGGGCAAGAAAAGAACATATGAACCGAGTCTGCAGCTTGCAGTCCGCACCTATTACACTTACCTGTGTTTTTTTCAGTGAATTTTATATATATGTATTCAATCTCCTCTCACTCTTACAAGGAAGGAATCAGCACTCAGGTTGTAGTTTGAAAGTATTTAATCTGCAAGGGACGCGATCCATGAGTTTCGGCTCGTCCAAACCTTGATAACGATACAAGACGTAATTGTAGCTTCCTTATTTAAATGTACAAATGCCTCCAGTTGCCAACATTAACAAAGGACTACATATTAAATTAATGCAAAAAGCTGGCGGCCATATTGGCCTGGTCACGATGAGAAAATACAGGAATTCATACAATAAAGAAAAGAAAACAAGTGTTAAAAAGCACACAATGTCATTTCATCATATCTTGCCCATGACCCCCATACCTGTATGTTCGTCAACGTGACTTGTTCATAATAAACATACTTACAATTACAAACATCAACATAAACAATGGACTACACATTACTTTAAAGTGAAAGGCTATTGGCCATATTGATCTGGGCATGTTGCGTATTATAATGGTTCTTAAACGAAATAAAATAAAATAAAGGGGTGTTAATATACACACACTATCCCTAAATAAAGTTCTAGTGATAATAGTTCCATTACATTCACAGCTCATTTGAGATGTCATGAGTGATGTCATGAGTGATGCCACTGACCATGTCATGAATGATGTAATGTCTGAGGTCATAAGCAGTGCATTGCGGGGGCATAAGTTATAGTTAGCTCAGGTAACTAACTGCTGAATTTCACTGGTTTTGTACTAGTGAACTCTGAGTCTAACTATATCGTCCCTGTAAGCAAATTTCTAGGTTCTTTTTAACGTTAAGTAAGATGCCTATCACAATGGATGGTGGGGGGTTAGAAGCAGGGCCTGGCCTGGCATTGTGCTGCCCCCACCAAAGCTTGCTGCTCCTGTCTGCCCTCCTCCTTGCCATTCATTGTCCAAGTCCATGCCCCTTCTCCCTCATTACAGCCCTGTGTGGCCGTTGTTCTGCCACTGGCCTTCCCGCCTTCTATGAACAGTTAGCTTGCTGCCCCATCCACTTCCTCCCTATCCTCTGTTGTCTGAATCCATGCACTAGCCTCCTCCCTCCTGCCATGCATGGTCTGATGTGCTGCCACTGCCCTCCATTTAGCATGATGTCCCAGTCCACTCCTCATGCCCTCCATTGCCCAATTCTATGCCCCATCATTGACCTCCTGCTTAGCCTCTGTGCTTAGCTTGCTGTCCCTACTCTCCTTCCCCCTGCCCTCCGATGTCTGTGTGCATGCCCCTGCTCCATCCTTTTTGCCCACCATGTTCCATGGACCTGCCCCTCCTATCTACTCTGAGTGTTCTGTTGAGCTGCCACTCCCCTCACACCTGCCTAGCATTGTCAGATGACCGTAACCTGTCCCTGCCACCTCCAACCTGCCTGTCCACGTTCCATGCCCCTATCCCCTTCCTCCTGTCCTCCATGGTCCATTTTACTGCCACACCCTTGTGTCTTCCCTGGTCTGTTGTGCTGCAACTGCTACTCCTGCCTGCCCGCGTGGTCTGTTCTGAGGTCCCTTCCCCTGAACTCTCTTGTCTGTGCCCAGCTCCTACCCCTCCCTTCTATCCTCCATTGTAATTTGTGCATGCCCTTGCCCCCTCCTTCCTGCCCATCATGGCCATTGTGCTGCCACTAACCCTCCAGTTTGCCATGCATGGTCTTCTGTGCTGCCACAGCCCCTCCCACCTTCCCTGTGTGGTCAGCTAGATGCCCCTAATGCCCTCGAACCACCTGCCCTCCATGGTCTGTGTTAATGCCATTGTAGTCTCACTGTTGCCCTCCATGGTGTGTTGTGCTTCTAGTGCCCATCCTGCCTGACATCCATGGTCAGCTTGCTGCTCCTGCCCTGCCCCCTTGCCCCCTGCCCTCTGTTTTCCATGTGCAGACCCCTATTTCCTCCCTCCTGGCTTGTCTGCTCCATTGTAATGCCCCTGATCCCTCCCTCCTGCCCTCTATGGTCTGTTATGCTGCCACTTTCTCTCCTGTCAACTTGCTGCCATTGCCTCTTTCACCTCTGTTCTCTGTTGTCAATGTGCATGATCCTGTCCCCTCCCTATTGCTTTCCATGGATTGTTGTACTGCACTGCCATCCTGCATGCCCTGTGTGGTGTATTGTGCTGCTGCAAACCCTGGTGCCTGCCCTGTAAGGTCAGTTTGGTGCACCTGTCCATGCCCCTCCTGTCCTCTGTTACCCGAGTCCATGTCCCTACCCCAATTCCTCCAATGTACCATACTTGCTAACATTTTGAACTTGGTAAGAGGGAGATTTTGAAAACAAAAACGGGGGAATTGATTTTCCCCATTGACTTATATTGAAAAAGAGGAGATTGTAGACAGGAGACAGATAAAATAAAGCCCATTTGGGCTTAAAAACATTGGGCGTTTCCTGGCTGAATCGGGTCAGTTGGCATGTATTGTTGTACTACCACTGCCTCTTCCTTCTGCCCACAATGGTCTATTATATTGCCACTGCCTCTCTTGCCTGTCCTGCATTGTTGGTGTGTTTCCCCTGCCCCCCTTTCCACTGCCTTCCATAGTCTGTTGTGCTGCCACTGCCTTTCCTGCCTGCCCAGTGAGGTCAAATTGTTGCCTCTGCGCCCTCCTACCTGCCATTGTTTTCCGAGTCCGTGCCCCTGACCTCTGCCTCTCAACAGTATCCTAATGAACAACTAGATTGCTAACATTCTATATTTATTACAAAAGTGTGGCACGCCTGACGTCACCTTGATCTAATCAAACTGTAATACCTAAAGCATTACCTTTAGAAATTATAGAAATGAGAGGGTCTTATTTGCATCAAAATTATTGTTAGTGCTATAGTAGCAACAAAGCACTTTTACATTATTTGTTATCTTTATGTTTTTTTATCCAGTTGACCACTTGATTAAATGTTGCACTTAGGGGAGAGGATGTGGTGTTACTCCAAGAGCTGCAGACTTTGTAACTGGGGAACCAGGTTGGAGTTTCTGCTTCAGCTCGTCATTCTGTGATTCTGGTCAAATCACTTAATTTCCCCATGCCTACAACCAAAATGAATTTGTCCCTGTGTGATGTAACCAATGCTCATGGAAAGCACTCCAATACCAGTCTGCACTATATAAAACTGCAAACAAGCAAAAAACAAAAAGTGTTTTGCACACTTCTGTCATTGGGCTATAAGTGGGCTACATCTGGGTGATATTTGTGCTACATTTGGGCTCTCTTGTCTCTGGTGGCCCTCTTGGGAGACTTATTTGTTATGAAGTTTCCTAATTTCCTCATTTACTGCAGTCTCCTCAGTAGGAAATGCTTTCAGTTTTTTACTTTGATTCCATCAAGAAGGCATTTAGATGTGTCACACATTTGCCATCAATTCAGAATGTTAGCACTCTAGTTTCTAATTAGATCACTGTAGTAAAGCTACTGCTCACCAGGGAGTTAACTGGAAGTCTGCTGCTGGTATTGAAAGTGCATGTTTCAGTCTGCATGTCAGAATTTTTTAATGAAATAGAAGAGGATTTGAGAAGTTACTCAAAATATGCCCTAATTTTTCTTTCTGCAGCACTAATCATAATTTCTATGGCAAAATGAACCCCCTCATTTTGTTCCTTTTTAAATTAAATGTTTTTAGTGTTACCAGTTTATTCCAATCAAGATGGCTTCAGGTGTGCCAAGCTTTTGTCATAAGTAAGACTGTTAGCGCTCTAGTTGTTCTTTAGAACACTCTGGGAAGCTGCAATAGAACACAAAGTAATCAACTGACAGTATTTGCCCTTGTTGGATGTACATGTTTTACTGAGAATGTCAGACTTCATTCTCACATGACTGAGAAAAATAATGTCCATTTACAGAAAATATGCTCTCATTTTAGCTTCTAGAGCACCTTCCAAACCTCTATGGGAAAAGCATGAGAAAATAGGTTTCTCTCAAACATGATTCATGATATCCTAGCAGAATGCTTTTTCACAGGGTAAACTCACCTTAGAACACACCACAATTCCTAAAATTAGTATGGTACCATCAACAAATGATTTAAAATGTAACTAAAGTCTGTTATCACCCTTTATACGTTGTCCTTTTGGTGACCCTCAAAACCTTCCATTCACTACAATGCATTTTTAATGGGGTGCTATCAGTATACATACTGAACTCCGACCAGACGATCGAAAGGACAGGGGCACTCCAGGTAGTGCAATTTGTGATAACAACAAGAGAACACATCCTCTTTCTTTTCTCTTTTTGGGGGTAAATAATTAAAAAAATTATTTCTCAAAAATTATATATATATAAATCTCATATCTTTGCCCCTGCTCTGAAATCATGCACTTTCCCTCCTTTATTTTATCAAAAGGGGGAAAGAGTTCTCAGATGGAGTTGTGACTCTGAGGTGAAGCAGATTATTGACATTAAAATATCAAAATCTTCTAAGAAACTTATTTAGGGCAAGTGCCCAAATAATACATAATGTAAATTCCGGCCAACTATCTCATTTCATAACCGTACAGTGTCATTAAAATACCAGGGTCTGCTATAAGTCTAATTTAAGCGATACAAAAGGGGATGATGGACGGAACGTTTGAGCCAATCAAACACTCACCCCCAGTCAACTGATCTGGGTTTAATCCATCATCATTCTTTAGCTCACTCCACCACCCCAGTTCAGACATGGCCATATGCAAATCAGTCTGACCCTGTGCCTCATGGGAACAGTCCAGCCCGAACTGCCAAGCCATGTCTTCCCTGGACCGGAAACAAGCATCCTAGGACCGGTTTCTGGCATTTCAGCCGTCATCAGCCAGGCTTGCTTGAATCCAGTGGCAAAGTGAGCAAGGGACCCACGTCTGGGCATACCCCCGCCAACTTAGGGCGACCAAAGCGATACAAAAGGGGATGATGGACGGAACGTTTGAGCCAATCAAACACTCACCCCCAGTCAACTGATCTGGGTTTAATCCATCATCATTCTTTAGCTCACTCCACCACCCCAGTTCAGACATGGCCATATGCAAATCAGTCTGACCCTGTGCCTCATGGGAACAGTCCAGCCCGAACTGCCAAGCCATGTCTTCCCTGGACCGGAAACAAGCATCCTAGGACCGGTTTCTGGCATTTCAGCCGTCATCAGCCAGGCTTGCTTGAATCCAGTGGCAAAGTGAGCAAGGGACCCACGTCTGGGCATACCCCCGCCAACTTAGGGCGACCAAAGCGATACAAAAGGGGATGATGGACGGAACGTTTGAGCCAATCAAACACTCACCCCCAGTCAACTGATCTGGGTTTAATCCATCATCATTCTTTAGCTCACTCCACCACCCCAGTTCAGACATGGCCATATGCAAATCAGTCTGACCCTGTGCCTCATGGGAACAGTCCAGCCCGAACTGCCAAGCCATGTCTTCCCTGGACTGGAAACAAGCATCCTAGGACCGGTTTCTGGCATTTCAGCCGTCATCAGCCAGGCTTGCTTGAATCCAGTGGCAAAGTGAGCAAGGGACCCACGTCTGGGCATACCCCCGCCAACTTAGGGCGACCAAAGCGATACAAAAGGGGATGATGGACGGAACGTTTGAGCCAATCAAACACTCACCCCCAGTCAACTGATCTGGGTTTAATCCATCATCATTCTTTAGCTCACTCCACCACCCCAGTTCAGACATGGCCATATGCAAATCAGTCTGACCCTGTGCCTCATGGGAACAGTCCAGCCCGAACTGCCAAGCCATGTCTTCCCTGGACCGGAAACAAGCATCCTAGGACCGGTTTCTGGCATTTCAGCCGTCATCAGCCAGGCTTGCTTGAATCCAGTGGCAAAGTGAGCAAGGGACCCACGTCTGGGCATACCCCCGCCAACTTAGGGCGACCAAAGCGATACAAAAGGGGATGATGGACGGAACGTTTGAGCCAATCAAACACTCACCCCCAGTCAACTGATCTGGGTTTAATCCATCATCATTCTTTAGCTCACTCCACCACCCCAGTTCAGACATGGCCATATGCAAATCAGTCTGACCCTGTGCCTCATGGGAACAGTCCAGCCCGAACTGCCAAGCCATGTCTTCCCTGGACCGGAAACAAGCATCCTAGGACCGGTTTCTGGCATTTCAGCCGTCATCAGCCAGGCTTGCTTGAATCCAGTGGCAAAGTGAGCAAGGGACCCACGTCTGGGCATACCCCCGCCAACTTAGGGCGACCAAAGCGATACAAAAGGGGATGATGGACGGAACGTTTGAGCCAATCAAACACTCACCCCCAGTCAACTGATCTGGGTTTAATCCATCATCATTCTTTAGCTCACTCCACCACCCCAGTTCAGACATGGCCATATGCAAATCAGTCTGACCCTGTGCCTCATGGGAACAGTCCAGCCCGAACTGCCAAGCCATGTCTTCCCTGGACCGGAAACAAGCATCCTAGGACCGGTTTCTGGCATTTCAGCCGTCATCAGCCAGGCTTGCTTGAATCCAGTGGCAAAGTGAGCAAGGGACCCACGTCTGGGCATACCCCCGCCAACTTAGGGCGACCAAAGCGATACAAAAGGGGATGATGGACGGAACGTTTGAGCCAATCAAACACTCACCCCCAGTCAACTGATCTGGGTTTAATCCATCATCATTCTTTAGCTCACTCCACCACCCCAGTTCAGACATGGCCATATGCAAATCAGTCTGACCCTGTGCCTCATGGGAACAGTCCAGCCCGAACTGCCAAGCCATGTCTTCCCTGGACCGGAAACAAGCATCCTATGACCGGTTTCTGGCATTTCAGCCGTCATCAGCCAGGCTTGCTTGAATCCAGTGGCAAAGTGAGCAAGGGACCCACGTCTGGGCATACCCCCGCCAACTTAGGGCGACCAAAGCGATACAAAAGGGGATGATGGACGGAACGTTTGAGCCAATCAAACACTCACCCCCAGTCAACTGATCTGGGTTTAATCCATCATCATTCTTTAGCTCACTCCACCACCCCAGTTCAGACATGGCCATATGCAAATCAGTCTGACCCTGTGCCTCATGGGAACAGTCCAGCCCGAACTGCCAAGCCATGTCTTCCCTGGACCGGAAACAAGCATCCTAGGACCGGTTTCTGGCATTTCAGCCGTCATCAGCCAGGCTTGCTTGAATCCAGTGGCAAAGTGAGCAAGGGACCCACGTCTGGGCATACCCCCGCCAACTTAGGGCGACCAAAGCGATACAAAAGGGGATGATGGACGGAACGTTTGAGCCAATCAAACACTCACCCCCAGTCAACTGATCTGGGTTTAATCCATCATCATTCTTTAGCTCACTCCACCACCCCAGTTCAGACATGGCCATATGCAAATCAGTCTGACCCTGTGCCTCATGGGAACAGTCCAGCCCGAACTGCCAAGCCATGTCTTCCCTGGACCGGAAACAAGCATCCTAGGACCGGTTTCTGGCATTTCAGCCGTCATCAGCCAGGCTTGCTTGAATCCAGTGGCAAAGTGAGCAAGGGACCCACATCTGGGCATACCCCCGCCAACTTAGGGCGACCAAAGCGATACAAAAGGGGATGATGGACGGAACGTTTGAGCCAATCAAACACTCACCCCCAGTCAACTGATCTGGGTTTAATCCATCATCATTCTTTAGCTCACTCCACCACCCCAGTTCAGACATGGCCATATGCAAATCAGTCTGACCCTGTGCCTCATGGGAACAGTCCAGCCCGAACTGCCAAGCCATGTCTTCCCTGGACCGGAAACAAGCATCCTAGGACCGGTTTCTGGCATTTCAGCCGTCATCAGCCAGGCTTGCTTGAATCCAGTGGCAAAGTGAGCAAGGGACCCACGTCTGGGCATACCCCCGCCAACTTAGGGCGACCAAAGCGATACAAAAGGGGATGATGGACGGAACGTTTGAGCCAATCAAACACTCACCCCCAGTCAACTGATCTGGGTTTAATCCATCATCATTCTTTAGCTCACTCCACCACACCAGATTTTCTCAAACGTTCCGTCCATCATCCCCTTTTGTATCGCTTTGTTCGCCCTGGGTTGGCGGGGGTATGCCCAGACGTGGGTCCCTTGCTCACTTTGCCACTGGATTCAAGCAAGCCTGGCTGATGACGGCTGGAATGCCAGAAACCGGTCCTAGGATGCTTGTTTCCGGTCCAGGGAAGACATGGCTTGGCAGTTCGGGCTGGACTGTTCCCATGAGGCACAGGGTCAGACTGATTTGCATATGGCCATGTCTGAACTGGGGTGGTGGAGTGAGCTAAAGAATGATGATGGATTAAACCCAGATCAGTTGACTGGGGGTGAGTGTTTGATTTTCTCAAACGTTCCGTCCATCATCCCCTTTTGTATCGATAAGTCTAATTTAAAGCAAGTTCTTGTTGGAAGCCGGAGTCCCAGTCCCGCACCACTGTCACCAAATGCGAGACCCGAGACTTCTCACTCAACGTTAGGCCAAGTAAGGACACCGTTTGAGATAGCCCTGCTCACCCCCTTAGTAGCTTGGCACGAGCAGCCAGGCCTATCTCCAAGGCACGAGTGTACAGTATGTGCAACCACACTCACAGCAACCCACTGGTGACACCACAAATGGACTCCACACGAGTTTGATAAAACGAGTATAAACTTTATATAAAAAGATATACGATCCGACCACGCGATACAGAAGCCAACATATAATAAAGGGTAATATTTGTTCCGGCTGGTTGGTAGGTTCAAATCCCAACCACCGCTTTCAAAATGCTATACTGGTCGCAATGCTAGAATCACACACGTTGAAATTGACAAACAATAGTGCGCTGCGTAACGATACAATCCTGTGCTGGGCAAAGGAGAAATAATACAATGCGTAACGATACACCCCGGTACCTTGCAATGGGAGAAATAATGCAATGCGTACCGCTACAATCATGTACTGTGCAATGAAGGAATAATGCAATGCGTCACACCCCAATCACGTACTTTGCAATGAAGAAATAATGCAATGCGCACCGCTACAATCATGTACTTTGCAATTAAGGAATAATGCAATGCGTAGCTACAATCATGTACTTTGCAATGAAGAAATAACACAATGTGGGCCGCTACTATCCTGTACTTTGCAATGGAGAAATAATGCAATGCGTAGCGCTACAATCGTGTACTTCGTTATGTAGAAATAATGTCAGGCGTCATAAGACAGTTCGACAGTTCGATAGCAGCAATATTGGCAATGTGTATTACGACAGTCAGCCTCTTCGATAACAGTTGCCCCCCACACGTATCAATGATGACATAAAGTACAGCTTCTCACTCTGGCCCCAGGACTGCCACTCCTTTGGTCAGTACGGGCCCCAATCTGAGCCGAAGCAAAGGCTCACGTTGCCAGAAGGACTGAGAGGCCGAGAGAGTGTGCCTCAGAGCCCGCACCCCGCCCAGACAGTGATCCACGTTACCTGGGGGCGCGACCCCACTCTCCTCTCCTTCAGCGAACTGGGCCTTCCGTGCAGAACTTTCTCAATGGGCCTCAGCGGCTCGGCCTGGCAGCTCAGCTCCTCCGGGGCTGCCGGTCCGGGCCGCGACTGTTAGGAAGGTCTCAGGCGGCCGCAGGGCACACGTACCCCAAGCCTCTAAGATTACGTTACTCCGGGTGCATGTTCACCACAGCACCCTCCGGGTCTCCTCTGGCACGAAGCCACACACACAACGCTGATGGGACTTCACATCGACTCCGGGTGCAGGTTCACCAGGCACTCCTTCTTGCGGTCTCAGTTGGCACCAAGACACGCACACCGCGCTGCAGAGACTCACTTTCTTCCGGTGCACACGATGATCAGCCGATCACCTCCACAGTCCCAGGTTGCACCAAAGCATGCACACTGCTTCACTGAGACTTACTCCAACTCCGGTGCCCCAATATCCAGGTGCTCTTCCCCAACGCCTTCGGCCGCACCCCGACACGCTCACTGTGTCCGAGCCTCACTTCTCCGGTGCACTCGATGACCAGGCGCTCTTCACCAGCGCCTCCGGTGCACCCCGACATGTACCCTGCGCGTCCGAGACTCCCTTCACCTCCGATGAACCCGCTGACCAGGCGCTCTTCACCAGCACCTGCGGTGCACCACGACACACACCCTGCGTGTCTGAGTCTCACGTCACCTCCGATGCACACACTGACCAGGCACTCTTCACCAACGCCTGCGGTGCACCACGACACGCACCCAGAGCGTCCGAGACTCACTTCACCTTCGGTGCACACGTTGACCAGGCGCTCTTCACCAATGCCTCCTGTGCACCATGACACACACCCTGCACGCCCGAGTCTCACTTCTCCTCCGTGTGTCCAAGATCACAGGGCACACCTTCCGAGGGTCTCAAGCTGCCACAACACCCGCCCACCGCGTCGCTTGAAACTTCTCCGGAAACTTTTATGTTCCTGTGTTTCCAAACAGGGAGCCAGCTCACCTTGGGCCCTTGGGGTAACAAGACACAGCACAAAGCACAGTCTTCTTCAAGCAGGGGGACCCAGCGCACAAAGCACAGTCCCAACAGCCTCTTCCTTGGTTAAAACAGCAAACTGCAGACCAGCCCCAGATCACGAAGCAAGGGTCGGTCCTTCCCAGCAGTCTCTTCAGTTGTTCCTTCCTTAGGAGAGGTTCCTCTTGACCACAAAATGGGTCCAAGCCTTTTCAGTCTCAATCCATTTCTATTCCAACGTTCAAGGGTCTCAGCTCTCATAGTTATACCCCTAAATGTCTTTGAAGTTCATTGTGCTCAGGGGTCCCTGACCCCTGCCTAAATCAGTTCTGGGTGTCTCCCTCCCAGTGTCACCTTTCTCCCTTTGATACTGGGGGTCTGGATCCTTAATCACTCAGCCGGAGATGGGTCAATTGTTTTATAGTCGCAACCCAGGCCTCTTCACCTCCCGGGGCTCCTCCTCCGCCTACTCTCCAGATGCAGGTCAGCCTGGTGCCATCTCAACCCCTCCCTGGGTCAAGACCTCCCCCAGCTCCTCTCCCCTCTCAGATCCAGACAGTCAATCCACTTTCAGCAGAGACACACAGAAATGCTTAAAGCACAAAACTCAGCCACTTTCTAAAAGAGTGGTTTCAGAACACACAGTGACAAAACCACTTTCATAGAAAGATGTGTTATGACACTGTGAGTTCATACATACTAAACTTCACCTCTCCATTTTAAACTTATGGGAAACTAGGCTAACAAACACAATACCCAGCCTCCCCCATTCTGTCCTATGGGCAGGATGGCCTTTCACCAGTGAAAAACGAAATGAAGTGTCTTTCACTGTCAGGACATAACACACACCTCAGTATATGTCCTGCCTTTTACTTACACTGCACACTGCCCAGGGGTTACCCGGGACCTACCACAGGGGTGCCCACTGTGTACGCAAAAGGGAAAGTAAGGCCTGACAAGTGGTTGCACTTGTCAGGACAACATGCTAACTTAGCAAACTGCGCACAGGCCCTACACTGCTGGCCTGAGTTCCCTTCTCCGCGCACCTTTGCATTACTTGCCCTGGCACACACAGTGCACATCACTAGGGACTTTACTAGTAAGGCAAACATACCAATCATGGCCAACCAATTACCATTACACTTTACACAGGGAACACTTGTACTTTGACACTGATCAGCATTGGCAAAGTACCCAAAGCATCTAAATTGGCAACTCTATGTCAGGAAAACGGTCTAGGGGGAAAGCAAAAAGTTTAGGGAACTTTAGCCAAAAAGGTCAAGTCCTACAGTTCTCAAATCATATATTTCCTAAATCACTGCCAATTGTCACATTGCCTAACCTCACAGTATAAAAGGAAAATCAGACTAAATAACATATCTTCCATCTTCCAGGGACACATCATGATGCTTACTTTTTACAGATGTTCTATACACAGATAACCATAGATCAAATGAGCACATAATTAATCCCACATGAACTTCCATTTCCTGGTCCTTATTTAACCCTGATGGAGTCTTAGGGGCCGAATACGATGCGGCCATAAATGGCTCCGACCCTCAGTCGGAGCCTTTACGGCTGCATCGTAATGGGTCGGTCAGTTTACTTTATGACCGCCTCATTACGATGGAGGCAGTGGTAAAGTAAACCTGCCGGTCATTCCGGCTGGCTTCCGACGGGCTCAGAGAGCCCGTCGGCCATTTGGAAGCTGGCCTGTAATCTCACGAGTGGGCATTTACGCCCTTGAGATTACAAAGTCAGGTTTCGGCAGCCTTTCCGTGTCAGCCGCAGGGCAGACCCTGCAGCCAACCCCCCAGCTACGTACGGCTTTAGGCTGTGCAGTGCAGGGGGATGGCTTTGCGTACGGTAACTAAATATTACTTTACATTTAAAAAACCCTAGAAATGCACTGAAAAAAAACAAAGATTAACGTATCTTTATAGTTAGGTGTGATAAAAAGATCTGTTTTTGTTTGGAAAAAAAACCCTTAGAAATCCACTTATAAAAACAAAACTTAGAGTAATGTTACAGGTGAATTTGGCAGTGCCCCTGCCATGCACCGCTTATGACCTCACATCTAACCTCACTCATGACATATTCTATGACATCATTTATGATATCAACTATGATATCATCCGTTGAGTGTGTTAGTTTGCTTAATAGTTAACATAGTGGCGAGTAACTACTTTTCTACCCAATTCTGTACAGCTTGTGTCCAGCTAATCGGTGTAAGTGTTTACAAAACGCCTGTGCTCCATAGGTGTGTAGAGGTATTGAACACATTATAAATATTTGCATTGAAGAGTAACTCTGTGTGCAGTTGACAGTTGACTTGTGTTCATTATGTTTGAAACAAGTTTTTGGTACTACAGAAAATGTTTCCATCAGGCCAATGATTCTACGTACTACATACTGAGGGCCTGATTTAGATCTTGGCAGACGGGTTACTCTGTCACAATGGTGACGGATATCCCATCTGCCAAAATATAAATCCCATTATTTCCTATGGGATTTATGTTTCAGCGGACGGGATATCCATCACCCTTGTGACGGAGTAACCCGTCTGCCAAGATCTAAATCAGGCCTGAAGTAGTGTAAGCAGCCTTGATTTATTAGACAGAATTGTCTCAGCATGACAATTTCTACTTAACATAGAAGACTCTGTGCACCAATTTCTAACGTATGCACATGTGCTTGTTTTGCTTCAGAAGACTGGCTATCTGTCAGTCATGGCTGGTACTGAATGAGGATGGTGGGGCAGTGGGGTTTAAAAAAATCATAAATAGCACTTACCGTCTAACGCTGCCAACTTCTCCGTCATCGTCTCTTGTCTGCTTTGTCCGGTGGAACAGGAAGCACAAACAGGCTCCCCTAGACAATCACAACGCTGCAATGCATTGTTGTGATTGGTCTGAGCACCATGGTACGGCGCTCAGACAGGCAGTGGGATCCTGTGCATGTTCCCCACCAGGCTGTGCATTACAGCCTGGTGGGGGACATGCTAAGTGTGCATGGCGGTTTGGCCGGCTCAAGAGTGCCGACCAAACCAACATGCACACTTAAGTGCACATATTTCCTCCTCCCCTTGCTGGCTGCGTTGACAGCCAAGCCCCACCCTCCCCAAACCCTGCTTCAGCATGAAAAATATAATGATAAGAACATCGTGTTGTTATCATTTTATTTTTCCTTCTTTGCAGTGCTAAAAGCAGTGGGGCAACACTGTTTTACTTATCAGAGGAGTCGCCACTGCTATCTGTAAAATTCTACCACAGTGTGAAGGCTGCAGGTAGTATGATCTTTAGCTCCTTAAGACCTTGGTTATTTTAAGTGAATGGTCGCTCTTTGGACACGTTTTGCATAGAAGTGTGCACTGTTCTTAGTAGATACTCTTTAATACCCTGTGGTGTATTTTTCACAAGAGTTCCATTGTCTGCAAACAAACTGGTACAGAGTAAACTCTCTCCATAGAGTACACAGTGTCAACAGTACCCACTTTTCTACTTATATCCACTTCTTTTCTCAATGTAGGTTCAGTGACTGTCAGGACATTTATCCAGGTAAAGACTGTCCGTAGTAGAGCATTAGTTATGTAACAGGGCTTCAGTATCTGGAGAAACTTGGTTTTCCCTAACAGTTGTATACAGATTGAACACCGTGTGCAGGATAGGTTAACCTTTCATCTGTAGTAAATAGTCAAAATGAACTCGGCTACTCATGAAGTCTATGGTATAGGTTAAATATTGCACATAACACAAACTTGTTTTACCTATGGAGGTTGAATGTATGATAGCAGTAATTAT
This sequence comes from Calotriton arnoldi, assembly GCA_963921515.1. Lineage (NCBI taxonomy): Eukaryota > Metazoa > Chordata > Amphibia > Caudata > Salamandridae > Calotriton > Calotriton arnoldi. The sequence continues at coordinate 87,950 of CAWUFW010021929.1, forward strand.
GCATAATATTATTCTGAGCTAATTTGCACCTTCTTTCATAGGTCTAATGGTATACCCCCCTTATAGAACAATGTGTACAAAAGAAGCTTGGATGATGCCATCAGTGATCTCATCAGTGATGTTATCAATGATGTAATTTAAGATGTCATCAGTGATGTCATAAATGATGTCATAGAACATGCCATGAGTGTTGTCATATGTGCGGTCATAAGCAGTGCATGGTGAGGGCACAAGTTATAGTTAGCTCTGCTAGCTATAACTGGTGAATTTCCATTTTTTTTGTTCAAAACGTAATGTTGTCACTGACAAATTCATCCAATTTTTACGTTACTTCAAGTTTTATTTTTTTCAGTGAAAAAAAAATGTATATAGACATTTATTACCTCAAATATTACATCACTCATGACATGTTCAATGACATCAATGATAACATCACTGATGACATTTTGGCCCTGGGGGAGCCTGGGACACCCCCCTCCACAAGGCTTAGTGGGTCAGGGTATTTGTTGGCTGCCAATCAGATGTTGCCATTTAATCTTCTGGTCCCGTGGGAGTCCCTCTGCACTAGACATCTATATATTTCTCAAAAAGTACTGAACATATTTATATCAAATTACAAAATGCACACTTTCTGGGTAAAGATCTAGCTTTCTGCCAAATTTAGTATAATTCTGTTCAGCCATATTTGCTGTAGCATTGTCATATTTTCCCTATTGAAAATGCTTGGGAAAAATACATTTTGAGACACTTCCTTTTCTCTTGACCCTCACTTGATGGATCACCCCAAACATTTTCCAAGAAGGAGCTCAGGAGCATGATTAGTTTTTGGGGGAAAGCTTTCTGAAGATTAATCAAACTGAACCAAAGCTATTAACAAAACAAAAAACTCTCTTTCTATGGAAACCCTGACCTAACTATAACCGAACAGTAGGGACCGTCACTATATAAAATATTTTCTCTGAAAAAAATAAACAAGGATTGAAATTATGTTATAGTCAGATATTCACTGAAAAAAAACAATGGTTAAATGCAGTGAGTGATGCCAGGTCATAAGCAGTGCATGGTGTGGCAGCAAGTTATAGTTAGTTCACTAAACCCTCACTGGTGTAATTTAGTTTTTTTCAGGTTTTTACAGTTAGCTTGTGTCTTACTCTAATACCTAACTATAACATCACATTAATTTTTTCGTGTGTGTGTGTATATATATATATATATATATAAGTATATATATATATATATATATATATATATATATATACATATTTATATATTTATATATATATTTCTTTGAATTTGTATGTAAATTGAGGTAAACCATTTAACCACTTCTCTGAGCTGCGTTAAATTGACTTCCTGTGCTGGAATTTAAGCTAAAGAAAATTGAGAGTAATGTGAAAAAATAAGAAAAGTAAATCTCACTGACCAACACAACTAGGAATTCAGAAAAATAATTTTTGAAAGGAAAAAAAAAAAAGAGAAAAAGATGAAAATGTGGTAACTAACTTGGAATTGAATTTTGACTGCCATTTCATGAATTGTAGTCAGGTAATCATTTCTCATATATTATTTGGAGGAAAGTAGTGAATCTTGTAGTGTACATTTATGAAACCTCTGTGAAAAAATGGTGTATGATCCGTGACAAATGTTTGTAAAGATACATGTGGTCTAGGTGTTTAAAAAAAAAAGGAAAAATGAAAAGGAACTAAAGGTTGAGGGCACTTTAAATTGGACAATCTAGACAGCGGGACTCAGTGGTCCTGTGGAAGGCAAACGCCGAAACGCATCGTCTGTCTCTGTAAAATGCACTGTTGGTGAATAGTGCAAAAAAAAAATCAGAGATATCCCATTCCTGTGGTGCCGTCTGATTTTTACCGTGAGAGGATGATCTAAGTGGTAAAATCATAAATAAATATATGTGTGGAGTTATCTTGCATATGATGGAATGCTCAGCTTGTTGCTTGGCTGGAATGTTATCCTTTGAAGGATAATGTATTTGCAAGATAGCTGTGAAGCTGAGCTGGAGGTACCTGCTGTTGTTCATCAATAAAGATATCCTGTCTTCACTACTTGCGTGAAAGTGGATCTTTACATTGGCTACGAGTTTGTCTGCGCAGGGGGCAGATGACCTGTACCTCCACCCCTGGATGAATATACTACTACTAAGGACCCATTACAATTTTCTACAATTTTACTACGACTCAGTCACTGCATACTATTGTAAGTACTTTTCCTTGCTCTGCTGCCTACATGTTGTCACCCCTGCGGTCCTACAGTGAACCGCAACTCTAGTCAATTTTACTAAACCGGATTTTTAGCGTGTGCCTGACTGAAGTACCAGAACCATCATGAATTTGTCACATGACCCAAGTTTGGATATTGGGCCCAAAAAATCAATTGCTACCCTTTCCCACGGGTGCTTGGGAAATGACACACACGCTAAAGGAGGTTGCCTAACCACTTTAGTCTTGTCGGCTTGGGCACACGCACAGCAGTTCTTCACTACATCTTCAATGTCACCATCCATACCCGGCCACCAATACGACTGCGGCACCCTTCTTTTAGTCATGTTTCTTCCCAGGTGTCCCTCATGGGCAATGTTCACAATTTTGCTCCTTATCTCTATCGGCGGCACAAACTGACATCTTCTCATTTGCTTCCCATCACACACACTCAATTCGCTCTCCACGTGGTAGTAACTTCTAAAGCGAACATCCTGCGTGACACTTTCATTCCATCCTTTCGACACACATCTCACAACACACTGCAAAATATCATCTTTTGACATAGCGTCCATCCATTCCTGCCTAGTAAAGGCAGCTCCCTCACCATCTCTGTTACCGTTAAACACTTCCTCAACTACATCATCCACATCTGCATCAACTTCTATTGGCATTCTGGATAAATAGTCCGCTACAACATTTCTTAATCCTTTAATGTATTCAACCACAAAGTTGTGTTCAAGTACCGACAATATCCACCTGGAAATCCTTGGGGTAACACTACCTTCCAAACCCCTCCCTCCTTTAAATAAATGGACTAAGGGTTTGTGATCCGTGCGGACTTTAAATGGTAGACCCCACACAAAATATTTAATATGCTTTATGCCCCAACAACACGCCAAGGCTTCTTTTTCAATCACCGAATACGCCAATTCCACATCACGTAACCTCCGTGATGCAAATCCAATGATTTTTTCCTCACCATCACTCACTTGAGTCAAAACAGCCCCAATTCCAACTGCACTAGCATCAGTCGTATCGAACGTTTTAGCCTTGACATTAAAATGACCAAGGGTAGGAGCATTCACAATACTGTTCTTAATCTCGTCGAAAGTACGATTGCAGTTGACATTCCATTCAAAGACAACCCCTTTTTTCATTTGAACTCTTAAAGGTTCAACTATTTCCGTGAACCCCTTTACAAACTTTGAGCAGTACTCCGCTAACCCTAAAAATGACTTCAAGTGGTCCTTATTATGGGGAATGGGAGCATCCTTGATGGCTGAATCAATACTTTTCTTAGGTTTGATCCCATCTTTGGATATTTCCTGTCACAGATAAGTTACACAACTTTTCTTTAATTGACATTTTTCTCTTTTTCATGGTCAGCCCATTGTCTTGCATTCTTTTGAGGACTTCATCCATTACTACATCATGATGTTCATTATCTTTTCCCACAATCAAGACATCATCTTGGAAACACAAGACATTTTTCATGTCTCCATAAATTCGTTCCATCACCCTTTGAAACACCGCTGAGGCAGATGCTAAGCCGAAGGGCATTCTGCAATAGCGGAATGCACCCAGGGGTGTGACAAACGAGGTTAGGTGTTTTGATCCTACATCTAAATCAATCTGATGATATGCCACAGACATATCCATTACGCTAAAGACGGTACCACCACCCATAGCTGTCAACATCTCAGAAATGTTGGGTAGAGGCTGCCTGTCCACCCAAATGATTTAAGTCGTGCAAGTCCACACATAAGCGAATCTTCGTACCCCCATCCTTAGGCGCAACTACAATGGGGGCCAACCACTCAATTGGCTCTATGATGTTCTGTGCAAGCAATTTTTCAAGTTCACATTGCAAAGGATCCCTCATTAAATATGGTAAATTTCTCACTTTATGGACAATAGGAATTGCATTTTTTTTTAAATAATCTTGTGTGAAAAATCCTTGATCTTGCCCAGTTTCTCGGAAAAAACTTCTGAGTACTTCTCCATTAAATCAGTTTGATATCTCATATTAACATCATGTACTATTGTGGACATAACAGGTTCATCTGCATTTGGATTGAGAATTATATTTCGGTCCTTTTGGTGATGCCAACCTAGCAAGTTAGATCCTTGCTTAGTTAAATATACTCGCCATACACCCTTTTTCCACAAAACGAGATTACCATCCATTTCAATCCTAAAATATCAATGGTTTTTCCACCATACCCAACAGCATTAATATCAGGTTTGGCCCAAGACTCAGCGTCACTCTCACTTTTCCATATTTTGGAGTACATGTCCATGGATAGTAGCGTATACAAACTCCCTGAGTCAACCAGCATTGTGACATCATGCTTGTCCAAATTTATGATACAATGAGGCTTGTCCAACAAGGACCAAGGGCCAAGGACGTGAGCCCGGTGTTAAGGAAGTACCTGGGTGGTTGAAAGACAAAGATTGTGTGTGGGTTGATCAAGATGCTGTGGAAAATGGAGTGGTCAAGCGTCAATTAGCCACAGCGAAGTATTATGATGCCAGGAAGGGTGTAAGAAGTCTTGATATGAAAATTGGTGATTGGGTGGTTGTAAGGCGTGGTGGTATTGTCGTTAAAGGTGACAGCAAATTTTCTAAACCAATGCAAGTGAAATCTGTAAAGAAAAACATTGTCGTTCTGACTGATGGTTCTGCCTGGAGCACTGGAAATATTTGTAAATGTCGGGCTCCTCTACCTGTTCTTGATAACTAGATATTTTAGTAATGTTATGCAAACCTTGTTGCTGTAAAAGGGGTGTATAAGGGGGAGATGTGTGGAGTTATCTTGCATATGATGGAATGCGCAGCTTGTTGCTAGGCTGGAATGTTATCCTTTGAAGTATACTGTATTTGAAAGATAGCTGTGAAGCTGAGCTGGAGGTACCTGCTGTTGTTCATCAATAAAGATATCCTGTCTTCACTACTTGTGTGAAAGTGGATCTTTACAATATCATTAGCCAATCACATAATGACTTGTCATTGCCATGTATCACAATAGTTTCACAGAATGTAGAAAAAAGGAATAGGTCTGGAAAGTTGTGTGTTGATTCGTCAAACGGGCAGAATGTTATTAGGGAGAAAAAACCAGAGGAATTCCTATCACTGGGAATCTTAATTATAACTAAAGAGTGACTACCAGCACTCTTTAAAAAAAAAAAATATATATATACGTATATATATATATTACTGCTCCATGGTTGTCCACCTGTAAGTAGCACTCGAGCAACAGCTTGATTCATGTATAGGTAAGGACGGGGGACCGCCCGTAGGAGCCGCTCCATAGTGATATTGCCTGACGCGTTTCGAATCACCATATGATTCTCTTCAGAGGCTTTAATGGAGCGGTGTGCGCAACCGCTAACCCACCTCCGACACACCCCCCCAATGGGAGGTTCAAATGAAACTGTGCCTTCTGGGAAGTGTAGTGCGGGTAGCACATAATCAAGTCCTGTACGGACCCCACAGGTGGGCCCGTCCACGATCCTGTATACAGCTGCTGTTCCACTTTCGTGGCCCCCAATCTTACGGGGTGGTGCACACTCCGCGGCTGGACTGCCGCGTTAAATTACTGCTCCATGATTGTCCACCTGTAAGTAGCACTCGAGCAACAGCTTGATTCATGTATAGGTAAGGACGGGGAACCGCCCGTAGGAGCCGCTCCATAGTGATATTGCCTGACGCGTTTCGAATCACCATATGATTCTCTTCAGAGGCTTTAATGGAGCGGTGTGCGCAACCGCTAACCCACCTCCGACACCCCCCCCCAATGGGAGGTTCAAATGAAACTGTGCCTTCTGGGAAGTGTAGTGCGGGTAGCACATAATCAAGTCCTGTATGGACCCCACAGGTGGGCCCGTCCACGATCCTGTATACAGCTGCTGTTCCACTTTCGTGGCCCCCAATCTTACGGGGTGGTGCACACTCCGCGGCTGGACTGCCGCGTTAAATTACTGCTCCATGGTTGTCCACCTGTAAGTAGCACTCGAGCAACAGCTTGATTCATGTATAGGTAAGGACGGGGAACCGCCCGTAGGAGCCGCTCCATAGTGATATTGCCTGACGCGTTTCGAATCACCATATGATTCTCTTCAGAGGCTTTAATGGAGCGGTGTGCGCAACCGCTAACCCACCTCCGACACACCCCCCAATGGGAGGTTCAAATGAAACTGTGCCTTCTGGGAAGTGTAGTGCGGGTAGCACATAATCAAGTCCTGTATGGACCCCACAGGTGGGCCCGTCCACGATCCTGTATACAGCTGCTGTTCCACTTTCGTGGCCCCCAATCTTACGGGGTGGTGCACACTCCGCGGCTGGACTGCCGCGTTAAATTACTGCTCCATGGTTGTCCACCTGTAAGTAGCACTCGAGCAACAGCTTGATTCATGTATAGGTAAGGACGGGGAACCGCCCGTAGGAGCCGCTCCATAGTGATATTGCCTGACGCGTTTCGAATCACCATATGATTCTCTTCAGAGGCTTTAATGGAGCGGTGTGCGCAACCGCTAACCCACCTCCGACACCCCCCCAATGGGAGGTTCAAATGAAACTGTGCCTTCTTGGAAGTGTAGTGCGGGTAGCACATAATCAAGTCCTGTATGGACCCCACAGGTGGGCCCGTCCACGATCCTGTATACAGCTGCTGTTCCACTTTCGTGGCCCCCAATCTTACGGGGTGGTGCACACTCCGCGGCTGGACTGCCGCGTTAAATTACTGCTCCATGGTTGTCCACCTGTAAGTAGCACTCGAGCAACAGCTTGATTCATGTATAGGTAAGGACGGGGAACCGCCCGTAGGAGCCGCTCCATAGTGATATTGCCTGACGCATTTCGAATCACCATATGATTCTCTTCAGAGGCTTTTATCTACTGGCGGTCGCCAGTAGATAGTTATAGTTAGGACCTATTATCCATAGGAAATCTGCAACATTCTATTTGAAATAACGTTGGCGCCGGTTGACGAATCTTCGCGAAAGTTTCCAACTTGTTGGGGCGCTCCGCTCCGCTCCTACCCTGAAAGTTTCGAGTTGATTCGTCAAGCGGGGGCCGAGAAAAAAGGGGGGTCCCAAAACGTGTTTTCCCCATTCATTTTTCCATAGGAACATTTAGTCGCAGCTACAGCCCGAACTGCTGAACGGAATTACACCAAATTTGGCAAAGAGGTAGCCCTTGGTTCAGTGTCGTGCCTTTTGCTTAAATGGTGTAAATCCGTTCAGTAGTTTCTGAGAAAATCACAAATAAAATCACATATATATCTATGGACGAGTAGGGTCCGCGCACCCTGAGCGCCCCTGCGCGCACCGTCCCGATCACGAGCTGCATGCTAATTGGCTGTCAGCTGGCTGTCAACATTCCGATTCAGGAAGTGTTGGCAGCCATTTTGTCCCTCGGTAGAACCGAGGCACAGAAACAAGTGCGCAAACGCACAAAGGGGGCAGGGTAGAAACACCCTGACCCCTAGGTCTGCTCAGGGGGCCCACAAGGACCCCCTGGGTAGAAAAAAGCATTTTTTTTTAAAAAAATCGGCGGGATGCGCTTAGGGTGCGTGAATCCCGGTGAGAAAAAAAAACAAAGACACAAGAAACACGTCGCCAAACGCACAAAGGGTGCAGGGTAGAAACACCCTGACCCCCTAGGCCTGCTCAGGGGGTCCCACAAGGACCCCCTGGGCAGATTTTTTTTTTTTTTTTTTTAAATCGGCAGGATGCGCTCAGGGTGCGCGGATCTTGCCGAAAAAAAAAAAAATCGAAGCGCGTCTCCCGCGCTTCTATGTTAATTTGCCCCCAGGTGGGCCAAGTCCCGGGGGCATGGTGGGAGGGGTTAAATTTAATGTGGGGGCCTCTAAGGCTCCCCAAGCCCGGGGACTGCCACCCCCTGGGGCTTTAAAAAATAATGGTGCGGGAGGGCTCTTGGCCCTCCCGCAGCCCCGGGGACCGCCACCCCCGGGGCTTCTTTTTTAAAAATTATTTTTACCTGTGTGGGGGCTCCAGCCCCCACACGCCCGGGACCGCCACCTCCCCGGGGCACTAAAGATTTGAATATGGGGGTCCGTTACGGACCCCAAAGCCCCGGGGACCACCACCTCCCCGGGGCTGTGAAATGGTTGGGAGGGGGCCGCGCGGCCCCCTCCTGGAGCCCTTGATGGCCCTGGGGACCGCCACCCCCAGGGCCGGCTCCTGCAGTGTCCCGGGTGCCTACCCCCGGGACACTGTAGTTTGCTATGACAGGACGGAGCCTCGCGGCTCCCGTCCTGTCATAGCTAAACTTGTTTGCATTTTGAAAGAGAGAGCAGGAAACCTGCTCTCTCTTTCAAAATGCAAACTCAATTGCTTTTCCACATGGGGAGCAGCATGTTAGCTGCACCCCATGTGGAAAGCTATGCCGGCTCCCGTAGGACACGGGAGCCGGCGGGATTGTGGGGGATTGGGGACCCCCACAGTCCCCAACCAGAGGCCAGGCCCCAGGGGATGGGGTCCCCGGGGCCATAAGTGGCCAGGGAGTGGGGCCACGCAGCCCCCTCCCCAAACTAAAAAAAAAAAAAAAAGGAGCAAGGCCGGCCCCGAGGATGGGGTCCCCGGGGCCTTAAATGGCCTGAGGAGGGGGGCCTCACAGCCCCCCTCCAAATTAAAAAAATAAAACTCAAGGGTATGCCCATGGGGATGGGGTCCCAGGAGCCAATACAGGCCCAGGGAAGGGGGGCCCCCTTCCCGTTTTTTTTTATAAAAAAAAAAATGCTCAGGCCCCGGGGATGGGGTCCCCGGGGCCAAAGTGGGCAGGGAAGGGGGCCACGCAGCCCCCTCCCATTAAAAAAATAAAATAAAAAAAAAAACAACCAGCATCGTGCCGGAGGCCCCGCCCCCTCCCTGCAGTACTCTGCAAACGCGCCCCTGGCGCGTTTTAAGAAGGGAAGTAATTCCCCTTGAATACTGGGGGTCCCTGGGGCCAACTAGCCCACCAGGAACCTCCAGTATGCGCCAGAGGGCTGCGTTGCAGAGAGGTGTACAGAGGCCACGCCCCTTTTACACCTCTCTGCAACGCAGCTCTGTGGCGCTTTAGAAGTACATGGTGGGCTAGTTGGACTCCAGGGACCCTCAGGATTCAAGGGACTTAATCCCCCAACTTAAAACGCGCCACGGGCGCGTTTGCACAGTGGTGAAGGGAGGGCGGGGCTTCAGGTGACATGTGTGCAAACAGGCCCCGTGGCGCATTTTAAGATGGGGAATTAAATCCCCTTCAATCCTGAGGGTCCCTGGGGGCCAACTAGCCCAACAGGTACGTCCAGAAAGCGCCACAGAGCTGCATTGCAGAGAGGTGCAAAAGGGGCGTGGCCTCTGAACACCTCTCTGCAACGCAGCTCCCTGGCGCATAGTGGAGGTACAGGGTGGGCTAGTTGGACCCCAGGGACCCTCATAATTCAAGGGGACTTAATCCCCCAACTTAAAACGCGCCACGGGGCGCGTTTGCACAGATGTCACCTCAGGCCCCGCCCCTCCCTTCACCATTGTGCAAATATTCCTCTAAAATCAACCGAACTACTAATTCCTATTTACTCACCTGTTATCAGGAGAGACCTCAGTGCTGCATCTTTCAGCCCAGTACTGATCCTGAAAAGTAATTTTAACCGTACTTACCAGTAACTTGAATTTCCTTCCATAGGCTAACATTGACTGGTTTCACTTGGAAATTCTTCTAAGTGTGGAGTTTTGGAACTTTATAATATTCCTCTAAAATCAGCCGAAATACGAATTCCGATTTACACACCTGTTATCAGGAGAGACCTCAGTGCTGCATCTTTCAGCCCAGTACTGATCCTGAAAAGTAATTTTAACCGTACTTACCAGTAACTTGAATTTCCTACCATAGGCTAACATTGACTGGTTTCACATGGAAATTCTTCTAAGTGTGGAGTTTTGGAACTTTATAATATTCCTCTAAAATCAGCCGAAATACGAATTCCGATTTACTCACCTGTTATCAGGAGAGACCTCAGTGCTGCATCTTTCAGCCCAGTACTGATCCTGAAAAGTAATTTTAACCGTACTTACCAGTAACTTATATTTCCTTCCATAGGAATCCATTGTCTGGTTTTCAGCAGAAAAGTTTCAAAGTGTTGATTTTCACAAACTGCAAATATTCCTTAAAAATCGCCTGTATGACTTAAACGCATTCTTTCAACTGTTTACAGGAGATGCACCAGTGCTGGATCCAGGATCCACCACTGAGTAAGAAAAAGTAACGATAACACTACTTACCTGCTAAGTGAATTTCCTCCCATAGGATAACATTGGTGATTCTATGTGAAAAAGTTTCTAAGTGTCAACTTTTAAAATACAATAATATTCCTTAAAAATCACTACTGTAACCAAAACACTTTTAATCAACTGTTTACAGGAGATGTCCCAGGACTGAATCTAGGATCCAGTCCTGTGGTTAGAAAAGTAATCCATAAAGTAACTAATTGCATTTAGCTAGAAATTCACATTGAGCTCAATGTTGCATTGTGTTTGAAATTGTGTTACCCATTGCAACAACTGTAACTACTGTACTTAAAAGTCTATTGCCTATTTGCAAAGTATTTAAACTAAAGTAATTCATTCTGAGAAAGTATATTTTGTAATGTAATGTATAATGTAATTACAATGTAATTTAAAAAATAAAATATCTAAAAATAAATAGTTTAAAAAAATGTAGTAAATCAGTATCAAAAAAATAAATATAACAATTAATACATTTAAAAATTGTCATTTACAAAACCTTTGAAATTCACTGAAAAAAACCATAGGTTTCAGACATGTTATAGTTAGGAATTAGCATTTAAAAAACCTTTGAAATCCACTGAAAAAACCATAGGTTTCAGGCTTGTTATAGTTAGGAATTAGCATTTTAAAAACCTTTGAAATTCACTGAAAAAACCATAGGTTTCAGGCCTGTTATAGTTAGGGTTTAACATTTAAAAAACCTTTGAAATTCACTGAAAAAACCATAGGTTTTAGGGAAAGTTATAGTTAGTTGGACATTGCACTCGTACAAAACCCGTGAAATTCCCCCGTTATAGTTAGTTCAGCTAACTATAACTCGCGCCCGCAATGCACTGCTGATGACGTCACATATTACATCACTCATGACATGGTCAGTGACATCACTGATGACATCACTGATGACATCTCAAATGACATCACTGATGACATCATCCATGTGAGAATTTAATGCATCTTCTCACACCCTAATATAACTTTTGATACACCCACTCTAAGATTACAGACTGCCATTCTCAAAACCATACACACTCCAATACCAATAAGTACATACCCACTCACTGATTCTTAGGTCTACACACACCACATCTACTCACTCATACTTACAGTCACTCAGTACAGGACTATCATATGCACTCATACACCTATATAAACACTCACACAACGCAACTCATCCATAGAGGTACTCACACACCTAGTCAGTCATGCAAATAATTAATCACACTCCAATGTACTCACCTATACAGTTATACACACCAGCTCACTTACTCATAAAAATACTAGCACATTCTTACGCTCCTATGCAATCACTGATGCAAGCACACACTCATCCATATAGCCACTCTCACAATCACACACTCTCACTTATAGCCATTTATATACTCCAACACACATATATACTGCCTTTCACATATGTAGTTACTCACACATGTACCACTGAGATATACATTCAATCACTAACACACCCATACACACACTCACCCACCCATACAGTCCATCTCAGACGCACTCTTGAAACCATGCACCCAGTGAATCACCCACTCACACATCTATGCACAGAGTCACACACACCCCACCCACACAAACACTGAGGCACCCATACAGATACTCAGAGAACCAATCCATAACCCATATAGACACTCATTTAGCTAGTCAGAAACCCATGCAGCTGCTTACACAACAACAGACAGACGGATACAGACATTCACACAGTTTAGTCACTCACCCATGCATCCAGTAAGATACATTTAATCACTCACTTATAGACTCAGTCACGCACCTACTAAATCATCCATTCAGACGCTTATACACCCACTCATTCTTCAATACGCCTTTCCCTATATATATTAAACATAGTTAAACTTTACAGAAACACACAGTCACTGGATGATGTCATCAGTGATGTCATCAGTGATGTCATTTGAGATGTCATCAGTGATGTCACTGACCATGTCATGAGTGATGTAATATGTGACGTCATCAGCAGTGCATTGCGAGGTGCGAGTTATAGTTAGCTGAACTAACTATAACGGGGGAATTTCACGGGTTTTGTACGAGTGCAATGTCCAACTAACTATAACTTTCCCTAAAACCTATGGTTTTTTCAGTGAATTTCAAAGGTTTTTAAATGCTAAACCCTAACTATAACAGGCCTGAAACCTATGGTTTTTTCAGTGAATTTCAAAGGTTTTTAAAATGCTAATTCCTAACTATAACAAGCCTGAAACCTATGGTTTTTTCAGTGAATATATATATATATATATATATATATATATGTGTACAAATCCTCCAGTCAAACAACAGAAGGCAAAGTCGCACTCAGGATATTTTTTAAGAGCAAAAGTTTATTGACTGACGCGTTTCAACCTCACGGTCTTTGTCAAAGTCACTTCCTGACCCGGAAGTGGCTATATTTAAGTGCTCATGGAAAAGGTCCCAAGACAAATACATAGACATAAAGAAAATTATATATGGTAATTAAGGTCTCTTCATATAAGAAGACAGACTAACATCACGTTTTGAACAAATATAGGTATAATACCCATTATTATAGCTCATGATAGTTTAAACAAACTAAATTACGTGGAAACAAAACCATAATGAAATAAGCATAAAAAGAAACATATGCAAAACCCACGGCAATGGGATATGGCAATCAAATGATAATTTACAGAAAAGGCCTCACAGCGCAAGTGCGCTAACAAGTGAAAAGTTTCATGAGGCTGAAAGGCACATAGTGGCCAAGAAAACCACTGCACCTATATTTAACCCAATACAAGGCCTGCCAGATCCCATTCGACAAGTACAGAAAAAGTAAAAAAGCAACAGAGTAACAAGAACTAAAGCATATAACTAAATGAAAACAAAAGAAAGAGCACTATTAAAACCCACCCTAGGTGCTATACAAGGGAAAAACGGAGTGGGAGAAACCATAAGTTCAAGCCGCCGCTTGAAAAAATGAGTTACAGTGCGACTATAACGCTGAAACGGAGATTTGACTTCCTCAAAAAGGAAGATGACAGAGGAACAGGTAATTCTAGGAGGAGAAATTAAATAAGACCAAAAAATTAGCAAAAAATAAAGGAAAAAGAGGGAATGAAGCCCTTCAGGCACACTACGTTGGAAAACAGAAATAAAAATAAAAATAAATATAAAATGAGATCAAATGAAATTAAGATTAAAACCCAGATTAGGAGAAGGAAGATAGCAATATATACAGTGTCCTAAGGGTATTTAGGGGCACCAATTGTATATAGTATCTTATCTAGCCTAGATGGACATGAAGGTCTTCCTCACAATTGAGGCCTCCGGGGTCTTGCTTTGCAGGCGAATGATATACTCCGATTCCAGGCGCCTGAGATTTCTTTCACGGTCACCTCCTCTGGGATGTACTGGGACCCTGTCAATTCCAAAATAAGAAAGTTTAGAAGAGACATCAACTGTCCCACCATGTTCCAACATGCAATGCTTGGCTACAGTATAAGTCAGATCCCTGTTCCTAACTGCGCGCAAGTGCTCAAGGATATGCTTTTTAACAGGAAAGATGGTGCTGCCAACATAGCGCAGGCCACAAATACAGACAATGACATACACCACAAATTCGGTGTTGCAATTTATAAATGACAAGATTTTCTCATCCCTGCCCACTGGCAAAGGGTAGCTTTTCACATTGCGGCTGTTACTACAGGCCTTACACCGGCCACATTTGTAAAAACCGGGGAGTTCCTTAAGCCATGAACCCGAGCCAATGCTCCTATGTGTAAGATGACTATGTACCAGGGTATCTTGTAGGGATTTAGACTTGCGATAGGTGATGTGTGGCTTGGGACTAACCAATCTACCAATAACCACATCCTGCCTGACTAAATGCCAGTGCTTGTTAACTATCCTGTGTAAGGCTTGTGATGCATTCGAGAAGGTGGTGATAAGTCTTACTTCCTGAGCTCTTTTGTTAGTGGTCTTAGGGACCAACAAGCTGTTTCTGTCCATCCCTGCAGCTTTTTCAGTAGCTATTTTAATGATTTGACCTGAGTAGCCTCGTGATTTAAAACGGCTAAACATGTTCAAACTTTCCCTAGTAAAGGCTTCAGCAGAACTACAATTACGTTTAGCGCGGAGCAACTCTCCATAAGGAATGCTTCTCTTGAGTGCATCCGGGTGATGACTACGTGCATGTAGCACGCTATTCCCTGCAGTAGCTTTTCTAAACAAGCTTGTATGTATGCAGTCATCCCTCACCTCAACCTGAACATCCAAAAATTCAATGGTGGTAGCATGTATTTTACTAGTAAAACTTAAATTGAGCTCATTAATGGATAAACCTGCAATAAAATCATGAAGCAATCCCTGTGAACCATCCCAAATCAGAAAAATATCGTCAATGTAGCGGGTCCACAGGATCACATTATCCATAAAACACTCATTACCTGGATGCCAAAGGTGCTCCGCCTCCCACCACCCCATGAAGATACAGGCATAACTGGGGCGAAGCAGCTTCCCATCGCCGCCCAGTATATTGCCTATACCATGTATCTTCAAAAGGAAACAATTGTTGTGAAGGCAAAAGCTTAACATATCCAACAGTAAGGTAGTGTGATCAAACATGGAGAGTGGTCTATCTCTAAAAAAGTATTTACAAGCTTTCAGGCCCAAGTCATGCTCGATACAAGTATAAAGAGACACCACATCAATCGTAGCAAATACATATGAGTCTTTCCATGGAATACCCTGCGTTTTAGATAGAAAATCCATGGTATCCCTGCAATATGATGGCAAATTAAACACATATTTACAGAGGAAATAGTCAAGGTAGATGGAAGAGTTTTCAAGTAAGCTCTGGTTGGCGGCAATGATGGGTCTGCCCGGAGGTTCAGTTAGACTTTTATGAACTTTAGGGAGCATATAAAAGACAGGGACCACAGGCTTCTTAGTCATGAGGAACAGGAACTCATTGCGTCTCAGAGTTCCTTGTCCATGCCATTTCTCAAGTAATAGATGGTATTGAGTAATAGTCCTGGAGTATTCTGTCTGGTTAGACCTCAGGTAACTCCCTGAGTACTCCAACTGTCGTCTTGCTTCTGTTTTGTATTTACCAAGATCCCAAAGAACAACATTGCCCCCTTTATCAGAGGGCTTTATAACAAAAGACTCAGCCTTTTGGAGAGACTGTAGCGCAACAAGTAATGGGTGAGTTAAACCACAACAACTTATCTATTATTATTGGACAAGGAACTCTGAGACGCAATGAGTTCCTGTTCCTCATGACTAAGAAGCCTGTGGTCCCTGTCTTTTATATGCTCCCTAAAGTTCATAAAAGTCTAACTGAACCTCCGGGCAGACCCATCATTGCCGCCAACCAGAGCTTACTTGAAAACTCTTCCATCTACCTTGACTATTTCCTCTGTAAATATGTGTTTAATTTGCCATCATATTGCAGGGATACCATGGATTTTCTATCTAAAACGCAGGGTATTCCATGGAAAGACTCATATGTATTTGCTACGATTGATGTGGTGTCTCTTTATACTTGTATCGAGCATGACTTGGGCCTGAAAGCTTGTAAATACTTTTTTAGAGATAGACCACTCTCCATGTTTGATCACACTACCTTACTGTTGGATATGTTAAGCTTTTGCCTTCACAACAATTGTTTCCTTTTTGAAGATACATGGTATAGGCAATATACTGGGGCGGCGATGGGAAGCTGCTTCGCCCCCAGTTATGCCTGTATCTTCATGGGGTGGTGGGAGGCGGAGCACCTTTGGCATCCAGGTAATGAGTGTTTTATGGATAATGTGATCCTGTGGACCCGCTACATTGACGATATTTTTCTGATTTGGGATGGTTCACAGGGATTGCTTCATGATTTTATTGCAGGTTTATCCATCAATGAGCTCAATTTAAGTTTTACTAGTAAAATACATGCTACCACCATTGAATTTTTGGATGTTCAGGTTGAGGTGAGGGATGACTGCATACATACAAGCTTGTTTAGAAAAGCTACTGCAGGGAATAGCGTGCTACATGCACGTAGTCATCACCCGGATGCACTCAAGAGAAGCATTCCTTATGGAGAGTTGCTCCGCGCTAAACGTAATTGTAGTTTTGCTGAAGCCTTTACTAGGGAAAGTTTGAACATGTTTAGCCGTTTTAAATCACGAGGCTACTCAGGTCAAACCATTAAAATAGCTACTGAAAAAGATGCAGGGATGGACAGAAACAGCTTGTTGGTCCCTAAGACCACTAACAAAAGAGCTCAGGAAGTAAGACTTATCACCACCTTCTCGAATGCATCACAAGCCTTACACAGGATAGTTAACAAGCACTGGCATTTAGTCAGGCAGGATGTGGTTATTGGTAGATTGGTTAGTCCCAAGCCACACATCACCTATCGCAAGTCTAAATCCCTACAAGATACCCTGGTACATAGTCATCTTACACATAGGAGCATTGGCTCGGGTTCATGGCTTAAGGAACTCCCGGTTTTTACAAATGTGGCCGGTGTAAGGCCTGTAGTAACAGCCGCAATGTGAAAAGCTACCCTTTGCCAGTGGGCAGGGATGAGAAAATCTTGTCATTTATAAATTGCAACACCGAATTTGTGGTGTATGTCATTGTCTGTATTTGTGGCCTGCGCTATGTCGGCAGCACCATCTTTCCTGTTAAAAAGCGTATCCTTGAGCACTTGCGCGCAGTTAGGAACAGGGATCTGACTTATACTGTAGCCAAGCATTGCATGTTGGAACATGGTGGGACAGTTGATGTCTCTTCTAAACTTTCTTATTTTGGAATTGACAGGGTCCCAGTACATCCCAGAGGAGGTGACTGTGAAAGAAATCTCAGGCGCCTGGAATCGGAGTATATCATTCGCCTGCAAAGCAAGACCCCCGGAGGCCTCAATTGTGAGGAAGACCTTCATGTCCATCTAGGCTAGATAAGATACTATATACAATTGGTGCCCCCTAAATACCCTTAGGACACTGTATATATTGCTATCTTCCTTCTCCTAATCTGGGTTTTAATCTTAATTTCATTTGATCTCATTTTATATTTATTTTTATTTTTATTTCTGTTTTCCAACGTAGTGTGCCTGAAGGGCTTCATTCCCCTTTTTCCTTTATTTTTTGCTAATTTTTTGGTCTTATTTAATTTCTCCTCCTAGAATTACCTGTTCCTCTGTCATCTTCCTTTTTGAGGAAGTCAAATCTCCGTTTCAGCGTTATAGTCGCACTGTAACTCATTTTTTCAAGCGGCGGCTTGAACTTATGGTTTTTCCCACTCCGTTTTTCCCTTGTATAGCACCTAGGGTGGGTTTTAATAGTGCTCTTTCTTTTGTTTTCATTTAGTTATATGCTTTAGTTCTTGTTACTCTGTTTCTTTTTACTTTTTCTGTACTTGTCGAATGGGATCTGGCAGGCCTTGTATTGGGTTAAATATAGGTGCAGTGGTTTTCTTGGCCACTATGTGCCTTTCAGCCTCATGAAACTTTTCACTTGTTAGCGCACTTGCGCTGTGAGGCCTTTTCTGTAAATTATCATTTGATTGCCATATCCCATTGCCGTGGGTTTTGCATATGTTTCTTTTTATGCTTATTTCATTATGGTTTTGTTTCCACGTAATTTAGTTTGTTTAAACTATCATGAGCTATAATAATGGGTATTATACCTATATTTGTTCAAAACGTGATGTTAGTCTGTCTTCTTATATGAAGAGACCTTAATTACCATATATAATTTTCTTTATGTCTATGTATTTGTCTTGTGACCTTTTCCATGAGCCCTTAAATATAGCCACTTCCGGGTCAGGAAGTGACTTTGACAAAGACCGTGAGGTTGAAACGCGTCAGTCAATAAACTTTTGCTCTTAAAAAATATCCTGAGTGCGACTTTGCCTTCTGTTGTTTGACTGGAGGATTTGTACACATTATAGCGGGTCCAGCGCCCGCCTGCTCGCACCAACCCTGTCTGGTGGATGAGGTCGGATGAAAGGCTGGAATCTTCCATATATATATATATATATATATATATATATATATATATATTCACTGAAAAAACCACAGGTTTCAGGGACGTTATAGTTAGTTAGACATTTTACTCGTACAAAACCAGAGAAATTCAGCCGTTATAGTTAGTTGAGCTAACTATAACTCGCACCCCTCAATGCACTGCTGATGACATCACATATTACATCATTCATGACATGGTCAGTGACATCACTGATGACATCACTGATGACATCTCAAATGACATCACTGATGACATCATCCAGTGACTATGTGTTTATGTAAAGTTTAAATATGTTTTATATATATATATATGCCAAGGTGTATTGAAGAATGAGTGGGTGTATACGTGTCTGAATGGGTGATTAAGTAGGTGCGTGACTGACTGTATAAGTGAGTGATTAAACATGTCTTACTGAATGCATTGGTTAGTGACTAAACTGTGTGAATGTCTCTATCAGTCTGTCAGTTGGTGTGTAAGCGGCTGCATGGGTTGGTGAGTAGCTACATGAGTGTCTATATGGGTTATTGATTGGTTGTCTGAGCATCTCTATGGGTGCCTGAGTATCTGTGTGGGTGAGTGGGGGGTGTGTGACTCTGTGCATAGATGTGTGAGTCGGTGATTCACTGGGTGTATGGGTTCAAGAGTACATCTGTGAAGGGCTGTATGGGTGGGTGAGAGTGTGTATGGGTGTGTTGGTGAGTGAATGGATGTCTCAGTGGTACATGTGTGAATAACTACATATGTGAAAGGCAGTATATGTGAGTATTGGAGTATATAAATGACTATATGTGAGAGTGAGTGATTGTGAGTGGCTGTATGGATGAGTGTGTGCTTGTATCAGTGATTGTACAAGAGAGTAAATATGTGTTAGTATCTGTATGAATAAGTGAGGTGGTGTGTGTATAACTGTATAGGTGAGTAAATGGGAGTGTGATTGATTCTTTGCATGACTGACTACCTGTGTGACTAACTCTATGGGTGAGTGGCGGTGTGTAAGTGTCTGTATAGGTGCATGAGTGCATATGATAATGCTGTATTGATGAGTGACTGCATGTATGAGTGACTGTATGGGTGAATGAGTGGATGTGTGTGTAGACCTAGGAATCAGTGAGTGGGTATGTAGTAACTGGTATTGGTGTGTCTATGGTTTCGAAAATGGTAGTCTGTATCTTAGAGTGGGTGTATCAAAGGTTAAATTAGGGTGTGATGAGGTGCATCAGATTATCACGTGGATCATGTCATCAGTGATGTCATCAGTGATGTCATTTGAGATGTCATCAGTGATGTCACTGACCATGTCATTAATGATGTAATACGTGACGTCATCAGCAGTGCATTGCCTATAACGGCCGAATTTCTCTGGTTTTGTGCGAGTAAAATGTCCAACTAACTATAACGTCCCTGAAACTTGTGTTTTTTTCAGTGAATTTCTAAGGTTTTTTAAATGCTAATTTCTAACTATAACGTCCCTGAAACCTTTGGTTTTTTTCAGCGAATTTCCAAGATTTTTTAAATGCTCATTTCTAAGTATAACGTCCCTGAAACCTATGGTGCGTGACTAATTGAAGGAGTGCATGCATAATGGCTGAGTGATTGTATAACTGCAATGGTAGTGTCTGGGTGATTGGAGGAGTGCATGGGAAGTGCCTGGCTGATTTTA